>OMLB01030428.1:11820-34070 GCA_900302555.1 Myripristis jacobus | reverse complement strand
GAGGCCAAAGATAACACACACACACACACACACACGCACACACACGCACACACACACAAACACTTAACTTTAGCATCATGATTTAAATTAGTTTGTCATAATAAAATATATAATCACTGACCTTCCTCAGATCTAAAATTCAAAGTGAAACTACACTTGTCCTACATATTCAAGAAGAAAACACACAAACAGATGCAAACAGCCACACAGGATAAAAGTGACAAACACACACGCGCACACACGCACACACACGCGCGCGTAGGGCTTCAAGTGTGTCACTGGCACACTTGAACTATTCCATATTTTATTTTGGTTCAATACTTGGGTAGACGTAGCTCAGGGCAGTTTTCATACGCTATGTGCTGCTCATCTCCACCATCGTGGCATAACGGCCTTTGGCACGGAGCTAACCTAATAGCCAGCGAGGCCATCTGACTATTATTGTTTCATTTATGAGAAAACATTGCACTCTAATATCTCAACACATCTGCTCCCTCGTGGGGAACACTGTTATAAAGCGTGTGTATATCTATCTGCTTGATCTGTTTGTGTATGTGTGTGTGTGTGTGTGTGTGTGTGTGTCAGTGCTGGTATGTATTGAATATTGGACAATACAACCGGAAGCGCATAGATCAGAAAGTGCAGTGACTGCCTGCACATGCCAGCCCTCCAATCAGAGCGATCAATACACCAGCAACGTGTTATAGACAACTGCATGTTGAAGAATATGAGAGAGGCAATTCCATGGAGCCAATATGAGTTCAAGGCCAGGTGCAGGAGGATCGATATGATTCAAGAGCGCGTGGAGTTACCATATGAAGAAATGGAAAGTTTTGGGGGGGGGAAAGTACCGTGCCTTCCTCTGTTGTCACTGTCAAATAATAGCAAAATCCAAAACTCAGTTTGGATTGATCTTTTCTCCCCCTCTGTAGATAGAGTGCCACAGTTACGATGCATTTCCTCTATGCAATTTTGTGTAAAGGATTTCTGGGAGACCAGCACTGAAAGAGGCCCTTTGATTACCAACATGACCATTTCTTTTCTGATAAATATGAACCTCCCTCGAACCGCGCAGCAGTGCGCTCCTCCACGCTGTGAGATTTCCAAGCAGGGATCAAAGCAGCCAGACCTCCCCTCCTCCTCCTCTTCCTCCTCCCATCCCCTCCCACTCTTGTGGTAGCCTAATGCTGCTTTGCCCTGCATATTAACACTGCTGTAATTGGACTTGTTGTTTGTTTGTAGCTTCTCTGTTTGTTTAGATTGTGTTTGAAGCCTCGCTTAATTAAATCACATCCTTGGTCTCACAGCCCTTCTCCAGGCATGTAGAAAGCACCCAGCCCGAGTCAAATATTGCTCACCCAGTCTGAGAGAACATTAGTCGCTGGGGCAGGGCTGTCAGAAATTAAGAGATTAACACTGGAAAAGGTTTTACTTCTCCACGAAGGGGGAACTGTGCTCATCCTGCAGAAAATAATTGTGCATTTTATGGATAACAAAGGGCAAGTATTGCAGTGTAACTTTCAATTAGTTCAAAGTACAAATGTCATAATAAAATCTACTGAGGTTTTAGCAAGCATGTTGCAAACCTTTATCTCTTAATTCATTCCAAACAAACTTTGACAGAAACCTCTAAAAGGTCATTCGGTCAGTTTAGTGTTTGCTGAGTTATTCCTAGTCCATCTGAGGAAAACCTGAGCTATATTTGTCCACTTCTCAATTCCACCAACTATTGTGGGACTCTGAAGAGCATTTATGCTTGTGTCTGGGGGACTTAAAGGAAGTTAGCAGACCATAGAGACTAAATATAACCTTCAAAGGAGAGCTGGCCCTTGTAAGTCTCCCTGCTCTTTGCTTTTCTGAGGCTGCATAATGACTTCCCCATGCAGTTTGTGTATGCATGCAGGAAATCTGTTGATAGATGTGAGTGCAGCAGTGCGGCCTGTCCTGGGAGATGGAAGAAAGTCTGATCATTAGTTTAGACCTCTCCCAAATGGTTCCCAGACCTAATCATGGGTCGTGTTTAATGGCCATTGATGTTTCTTGTTGTGGATGATTATTTGATCTTGCTGTGCCACTTTAGGGGAATTAGCAGGATAGCGATTATCCAACAAGCAGGCGACATAGGCGTGGCAACTCATCTTAAACACAGACCTCAATCCTTTTGCTGCCACAGACTCAGCCTTGGATCCTGCTTTTCACGAGGGAACAATTTTGAGTCTTTGTTTTGTTGTGGAATTGTGCATATTGTGGACCTCTGATCTCTCTGTTGAAAGCACTTCAGCAAAGCAAAGCAGGCTGCATCTTTGCTCCATGCCAGGCACTTGCCCGTGGCCTTTTTTCCTGCTCTTCGTCAGCTAACTAGGCGCAGAGTGCTGTAGGTAGTCTGGCAATGGTAGATTACATACAAACTGTTAGCCTGGGGGCTGCCAAGGCCCAAACTAAAGCCAGCACCCAACCCAGAGCAGCAGTCTGGGCCCAAACTCTGTCTGAAACAGTCCTGTGAGATGTCAGGCTTTGTTGTGCTGTATCACACGACTGCTTTATTTTTAGGAAAAGCTCTTCTGTGAAATGCATAAACTGATCACAGTGCCAGTTAAGGGCCAAATGCATTTTCTTAGTCACTCGTCCTCCATGACAGTGCAATAATAGGTTAAGTCAGGTGTCCTAAGTGCTCTACTAGCTGTTTAGCTCTTAGAAATTGTTCTGGCTTGTATTTTTCCACTGCACCGATGTGTCCTCCTTTTGCCCTGCAGCCCAATCAATAAAAGGTCCCATAAGGCCATCTATGCATGTGTGTGTGTGTGTGTGTGTGTGTGCGTGCGCATGTGTGTGTGCATCTTTTTGTGTCTCCCTGTCTCTCTGTGTCTTTCCCCCAGTGTCTCCACCACAGAGAAAAAGGAGTCTCGCTTGGTCCTGCACCACGAGCAGTGTGGCTCCTAGAGGACATTTGGTCTTTTTTCTTAGACACACCGGCACAGCACAGATTTAGATCCCAGTCAGAAGCCCCCAGGTTAAGTTTATGAAACTTATAGTAGCTTGGACAAATTACTACATGTCCAATACTGGTAATGTAATATTCAATTACTTGAGAACAAGATTATTTCCCTGACACTGGTTAGCTCGTAAATAAATTACGGAGACATGGAAATCAACTCACCATGGACAATTTTATCCTCAGACTGGGGTCAATTCACAAAATTTATGAAATTTGTAAAAAGAAAAAAGACAGAAGAGTGAGGTATGCTTGAAAGAAAACAAATCAAAAGTTAGTACCAGTCACCAGGACTGCTATACAACCACGAAGGGCTAAAGGCCAACTATGGAGGACAGTTACCCCGGGGCTGGAGGGAAACCAGATTACTGCCATGCACACTCAGGCTTCAACACCTCAGCATATGCACACAGCAAGATGGTGACGCACTAGTGAGAGTGCACTCGATTACCACCAGAATACATCACCATATGTGGTGAGAGGAAGGGCCACTATTGGTCGACCACCATGTGAGTCTGGCTTGGAACGACAGTCAGCGTGGAAAAAACAAAAAAACAAAAACAGACCAACGGTTCAGAAATGAATCTCCGGTCGCAACCTAACAACCAGGTCAACGCAGCGAATGCAGAGATGGGATAATCCAAGGTGGGCAACACAGACAAGACAATAGAAAAGGATAAAATGTCAGCAAATACACAGGCAAACCAGCAGTGATAATGCCCTAAAATGACAAAACAAGCAAAACCACATTAACACATTAAGAACAGCACGTAACACTGGCTGGTATATGGCCATACATTCGTCATTATAAAATAACCACAAGCATTAATTTTTTAAGGCTTCTTCCTCAGTAACGCAGTATCAAAGCCTCCAGCAGCACATACGCGGCACTAGCTCAAGCACTCAACTACCTGAGGACAGGGGGACATTCGTTTTTAACAACACATCTGTTGCACTAATAAAATAATAAGTTTAAAACATTATGAATAACTCAAATGCCTTTTCCGTGAAGTTTGCGCAGAGCCCGGGCTGTAATAAATGATGCTCACGCTTCCGGCTGTAAAATGACACAGAATTCATCCAAGAACAAAACAAAGCCAGCCTTAAAATCATGCCTCTCTTTTAGAAACCAGCCACCCAACCTGCCGCCTTAGCAGTAAATAATAGCACACATGTACTTTTCAAACACATCCATGTGACATCACACATGGGGGGAAGTTGGTCATGAGTCAAGGCAGCACTGATCAAGTGTCCCCACTGATTGGCGGTAAGGGGCACGTCCTGTAAAAACACCATGAAACCCAGCGAGGACGTTGGCCATGGCCTAACGATGATGCGATTACCTTTTTGGGCCAAGTTTGCCTTAAGGGAGCGTGGCAAAGTTTCAAATCCATGTAACATCACAAAACCTGGTGGGCTGTTGATCCAGTGGCTGCTGGAAAAGGGGCGTGGCTTATAGCACAATCAGAGATCTGCCGGGTGCTTTCTTGTTGCTTTGTGGCCTCATGCGGAAACTCATGCAGGTAAGCTGTGTGGTAGGTAGCAGTGCTGGTGCTGTGTCGTCCCTCTGAATAGCACCATTTTTTAAGATGAGCTGCTGATTTGATTGAGTTTGAAACTGATGGTTCTGTACAGTGAGTCTGCATGTTGGATTTATCTGCACACAGCCAGTCCCCATTGATGTTCCAGCTTCCCACAAACACCTCAAACATTTTTTTTTTCCAGAATTGTTTGAGGATTATGTCTTGTCCAGAGCTATTGGCAGCAGCGGTACATTTGCAAGAACTGTGATACATTTTCCTTTTGAATCAGGCAGGTATGAAGTGCATTTGCTGGCTGGCTGTCTTTTTGGGTCTTGGTGCACAGCAGCAACATGCAGTTCTGATAAGCAGGTCGAGGCAGTGATGATCAGTTGGATATTAATGTCTAACTGAAGCAACAAAATACAAGGAGCTGAACGAGAGGCACTGAAAACCTCATGTGCAGGGACTAAGAATGTGATTCCCAATCTCACAGACTAGTTCTCCCAAAAATCACTTGTTAGCTTAATTTCATGCCCCAGTCAGAAACACTTGTTTTCATCTCTATTCTTCAGTCTGGGTATGGTTGTACCAGTAATAACTGAAAGAGTGTTAATGTTTTGTTGTTGTTGCTGATGACGTTTTACTGTTGTTGTGGGTACAACGCTGGTGCAATAATGACTGTATCACTGATGCATGATAATCACGGCAAATGACATCCTCAAATAAAGAGAACACAGAAATGCACATCCGTTATATAACAATAAATTATAGTGTGTATAATAATTGTATAATCGTGTTATACAATTATATCGTTTCATTTGACTGGAGGGTTTATCAAAATGTGTGTTTTCATTGACCAAAAACAGCAGGAAGCCAAAGGAAAGTCTGTATTTTGAAAGAAATGAGTGATGCTTTCAGCCATCTGATATCTCCACTCATTTTTTTTCCTGCTGCAGACTGGTTTTATAGCTTGTGTTGCCACAGCTTCTGCCATATGCAACAACAAGTTTCTGTGCATAGCTGTGGCAACTAAGGTATTCCCAGATCTGAAGGCATATGAGGGAAGCAGGTCATTGTGGCATCAAATCTTTATATAAAGCTACGTATTTTTAGCATTGGCTGCTTTTGAGGTATTTTGTGCTTCTGTAAACTATTCCTGAGATATTCATCATGGGTCTCTCTGTTGTTGAACTGCTGCTCTTCTTCCCAAGTTGCACCACCGAAACATGCCACTAATTATATGTTGGACGGGAGAGAAATGTAGGTTTGAAATTCCCTGCATTGTCGAATGTGCAAGCAGCTCCTCCTTTGCAGAAATCGACATCTCGACGTGGTCTTAGAGGACATCCAGTTGTTTCAGTGGCGAAAGGCACAGGTCAGAAAGCTAATGTGGTCTAAAGAAGGTGAGGGCATGAAAGCATCAAAACATTTGGAGCACAGCTGGAGCGTAGATTTGGGTTCATAACAGGCACACTGCTGCATGGTGAACGTGAAGCCAGCTCCTTAGTGACTGTCTTGATAGATTTTCACTGAAGATGATGCGTGTAAGAGCAGGTGGACTGTTAAGTGGGCAGGTTAGTGTTTGGTTTGATCGTCTTTGAGTTCCAAGCTGGACTGAACCGTATTGGCAGACTGCAACAGAGGCATCCTCCTGACAAATCAAGACATCAACTGAGGCGTGAAATATGCCATTGTGATGGTCTCACTATGGCAGAGAAAATCATCCGGTGCATGTGTCTGTGTGTGAGTGTGTGTGTGTGTGTGTGTATATATGTGTGTGTGTGTGTAGGTGGGTGGGTTGATGTAGACTCATGGGTAGCAGGGGTAGTGGGCATTCATGCTTGGTTCCCAAAGATAACTGGATCATTTGGTACACAGCATCCCAGTCCAGACCATCCCAGCTTAGACCCAAAGCACAAACCAGTGACCTCGCTGTGACATCTCACTGGCAAAGGCAGTGCAAACAGACGCCAGAACCAGACCCTGGCGCCAAATTGTGTCTCTTTCTCTCTCCGTCTCTCTCCCTTTCAATACTGTTAAGGGTACAAAATCAAACGTGCAAAGACGGGGCTAAATTTGAATTCCTGTTGCACAATCTCCACATCACCAGTACAGCACGGCAAAAACACAGCACCACAGATATTTATTCTACCATAACAAATATTGCTGCGGTATCACCTGGCGACATCAGCAAAATGATAAATGATCCTGACTGCATAATGCATGTGATGTAAGAGGATAGCTGGAGTGGTTTTATGTTAAGGGAGCCACTGTTTTGATTTGGCACTATTTATGTAGCCTAAAAACCAAATTAAATCTATCTGCAACAGTGATCTGGAGCAGCAGTAGGTAATATTAAAGCCAAGCCATATATAATTATTATGGCTTGGCTAAAATTACAGGGATGGAAGTCCACATTAGAATATATCAAAGAAATTATTAATTTGTGGCGGATTTTTCCTGAGGACTTTTTTGTTTTCTATAACGTTCGCCAAAAAGGCTACAGCACATAAGTATGAGTGTATGCTCCCTCTGTCAGCTCTGCCCTGTTTTCTGAGCCAAGGTCATCTGATTGTGATGGCTCCCAAGGTCATCTGACCACTCAGCCCCTGAGGCTTTTCTCACCAGCTGACCAGGGGAGAAATCGAAAGTCCTGTTCAGCAAGAACAAAAAACGTCAATTTCTCTGTTGATTCAATTAGGGAAAAGGAGTATGTGAGATAAAGCTAGTGTTATTTATCATGGCTAGGGTACCACTCAATATTGAGCCATGTTAATTAGAGCTCGGCATCCAAAACCAATGACTTTGGGAAGCGGCGCTTCCACAAAGAGTCTACCTGGTGAACTGAATGGATCTCAAAGCCAGCCATATTTGATCTTTCTTACTGGACTATTTTCAAAAAAGAAGAAAAAAAAAAACAGCTCGAACAATGACTAATTGCTTCTCTGTGTTTTGTGGAATTATATATGTTCACGCTCATGTTTGTCTTCATTCTTTTTATTCATTCATTATTTCTGTGGGATTCACGCTCTGTTGGATACTTCACAGTAAACACAAACAAGGCAGATGGGGAGAGAAAGGGGAGTGATATGTGACAAAAGTACAAAGCCGGATTTGAACCCAGCGTGATGCCATCATGCACCTTTGCAAGTGGCGCCACCAGCACACCCTGTCCCCTCTCATCCTTGTTTCTTTCTTTTACCAGTCCAGACGCTGAGGGACTGTATCAGTGCCAGCCACACCAAGGACTCACTACAGCAGGAGAGGCAGCTCTGTTGAAAAACCTCCATATCAATAGGCCCTCCGCAGCTCCATCAGCCCTTCTTTTGTGAGAGATTGAGAGGACCAATTCAAATTGTGCTGCAGAGAACATTGTACAAACATCTTAGTGAATAGAATGACCTGATAGGCTGAGATGAGTGCATTTCTTTTTATCCTCAGCAACGGAGGCAGAGCTTTCTCTTTTCTTTCTCTATCTTTTTTATTACTTTCCCAAACTCAGTGAAACTGTCTCCTCCCTACCCATGCCTTTCACACACATACACACACACACATTGGTAATACCTGGTACACACACACACACACACGCACACACACACACACAATCTGTCTTCCTTCTCTCTTTTTCCTATGACCTTGCCAGGTGTGTGTATATTTGTGTGGGAGCCAGTGATAGCAGGTACAGATGGGTGGGATTGGCTCCACACAGACCCAGCTATTGTGGTATGGCTCATACTGCAGCCTGGTTTAATTCACCATAATAAAGTATATTAAAGGAATATGTAGTACTATATTACATAAAAGGAGCACAAAAAGGGAGTGTGGTTTGGTGTCATATAGTTTGACTCATACATGCATTTACAAACGTCTTGCAGAATGCACTCATACACAGGATGGCAGACATGGATAGATGAGGCGAGGCCAGATGTCGCATTTAACACACAAGAGCAGAGATATCACTGGTTATTGTACAGAAAATGGCAGATGACAAGATTCTATAGTCAGATATCAGGTTCCTCCCACTTTTATTAGTATGCCAGATACGAAACTGTAAGTGCATGCACTGAGCAATACCAAGCGTCTGATTCTTTGCTTTCATCTGTGCACACATGAACAATTAGTAAAGTAATTGATATAAAATGCTTTTTCCCCACACCATTTAAGAAATAAAGGCTTCTGCGTGCCAGAAATACAGATAATCAAAACAGTTTGCTTTTTTCCGACATGGTACTTGGATTTTATAGATATTGGATATTAGTCTTGAGTAAAATCTCCAACACAAGTACTCTGTTTTAGCCTGGTATCCACACCAATACTAGCACTACTATTTGTGCAGTATATACACATCCCTAATTATTAATGCGCATATTAATATACTCTTCCACTCGGGTAGCTCGTTGCTCCCTTGTCTTAGAGTCTGTTCCGGTTTATGACATTTCGGAAAACAAAAAAATTGCTCATTTCCCCAGTTTTCAGCTCTCCTGCTCTAAACAAATGTAGCCTTGAGCAAGTCAAAGTCAGATATACCAGCCCTGAGTCTCTTCTAATTGGTTTGCTTGCACTACTACTTATGCATGCCTGACCTGGGAATCTCATGGATTTTACACACATTAGCTTCCCAAAGGAAGAATATTGATTCCAGCTCCTAATCACTTATAAGTCAAACACAGAAAATTTCCAGAAAATTTCTGGATGAAAACTTATGTGTGAAAGGGTTACAGGTTATTAATGCCTGTAAAACCTGTCATCCGATAGGTGTAATCCTGCACTGTTGTGTTTATAAAAACTGAGAAATTTTCAAGCTGCCTTTTAAAAGACCTGTCATGTTTCTTCACAGCTACATAGAAACCGGCTACTGTAGGCTCATCTCCAGGATCACTGACATTCTCTCTCTCTCCCTCTCTCTCTCTCTCTCCCTCTCTCTCACTCTCTCTCTGCCATGCGTTGTCTTGGCTCACTCTGAGCTCTGAGCCCTTTGGGCTCTGCTCTACTTTAATATTTATCAAAACAATTTAAAGTGACATGTTGCCTCTATTTTAACCAAGACAGGATGGCCTCAGGTACAGCCAGACAAATGCACCCAAAAACGCCCAAAACAAGCTTACATCAACTGGAAAGCTCCCAATGTGGGTGCTGTCTGAATGAAAAAAGTAACTCTGTTGTGAGGGATCTCTGAGTAATGCTGAAAGTGTTCCGGCTAATATTCTCGCAAAAGAAATTATAGACTTGCAATACCCTACCTTCAACAGTGTGGAGTTATGATTGAATTGTCCCTGAATGTATTAATATTGTATACTCCATACGCTGCCATGTCACAAACATCAATAACAAATGAATGTAATTATAGAGCTGGAGCGTGGGCTGTCCATTTTGCATAGGCACCCTGACATGGATCAGATGCATGTACTGTAATGGTTTTTGTGAATAATTAATCTGGTGTGCAGCACTGTCTCCAGAATACTAAATATTAACGGTCATCTAAAGTGCTATTAGGAACTAGGAGTATCTGCAGCACAGCCAAATGAATACATAATTACTCAACGTTTCAAATGTTGTACACAGAATCATCCAAGCGTTCGCATATTCCCCATCTGCACATTCTGCACGCATCCATCAAAAATGACACACACACATATACACAGTGGTTAATGCTGAGGCCGGTCGAGTGATCTGTCTTGTGTTTGTATTGCGGGTAAATGGAGGTCTCTGTTATCCAGGCAGGCATGCTCACTCACCATTGCTGCCCTGTCTCCCCCGGCTCCGCTTCTAACCACTGCCACAGAAACACATCAATCATCTCTCACGGCCAGACGCTCCGATGGACATGGAATATTGATATGGGTTTTAAGATGTGGGGCATGAATATGATCTCTGACACCTATCAGCCTTGGTTTGCAGCTGTTCTCCATATAACCACCTACTGTAGGTGCTGCTGATCTGTGTGTGTAGAGTATTTATTTAAAGGCAAAAAAGTAGCTGCTGCACTGAAATACTAGAGGGGTAGGCTAAAGGGTGACAGCTTATTCAAAGCGGAGGGAGCCTCCGAGGCAAAGGTCTTCATGTTCAACTCTGCCTTTCATTGTTTGTGAGACATTTGCTGTTCAGGTATGCTTTCTCTGATAATGACTGGGCCTGTTTATTAAATTGATAGTGGAGTTGAGCTTTTTTAGTGGGGCAAAAAATGATTTATTTTTTATTTGTATTTTTTCATTCATTCTTCATTGTAGAAACCTAAAATCAGGTTATTGATCTATAACTAAGGTGGTGGAAGTAATATTTACAGTATATACAGGTTGGTGTATTTACCACTCATTTTTTAATAATACAGTAAGTTAATTGTTTGATTCATTGCACCTAAGATATGTGTAGATTATTTAAAATGCATAAAATCTCATTTATATTACATTTGCAATATTTGGGAATAGGTGAATATGACTGTTGCTTTTTACTGGCTGCACACCGCTGGTTGTTCTTTGATACTCTCCCGAGAATAGAGGGTGGGTGTGGCAACCTGGAATCAGGCAAGCAGAGAGTGGAGCCACACTGTTTTTTGGCCTCTTTCCTTTTCTTAAGGATTCTTACTTGAGGTTCGGTTCAGTTAATAACTTTGAAAATGAATAAGTCTTTTGTACCAGTTATTTCTGTGTTTAAGTACACCGCTCGACTTTATCGAGTGGTCCTGTGGATTTTTTGCTGTGGATCGGGACGAGGAGGAATCATTAGAGCGTCCAGCCAAGGTTTCATTCAGTGGAAACCTACATTCATTACTCTATGTAAGCAGACTTTTCAGGTGTCTGTACTTTACTTGAATGGTTATTTTTCTGACAACTTTCTCCTTTTATTCCTTGCATTTTAACACAAATGTCTGTAGTTTTTAAAGTTTCAAAATAGGCCAGTTACTAATTCATTCAACGGGAATTATCAACCATTTTTATTTTGCCGTCCCAATATAAAGACAAATTTCAACCTAGTAGCAAGAACTAGTCGTAACGTGGATGAAAGTGTACCAGCCAACACTGCCAAGGGAGCAGATTCAGAGCAGTAATTAAGAGCGACAGCAGGTTGTCGAAGAAGAGCTGTAGAGATGCCTTCAGAGGGCTACTTTTTTACTCTTATACTTTGAGTACATTTCAGAGCTTGTACTTTTGACCTTTTCTTGAGTAAAGAAGCAGAAGCCGTACTTCTGCTCTTACAAGAGTCTTTTTTTTACCCAAGTATCTGTACTCCTATTTGAGTTTCGCCACCTCCTCTCACCACCTGTGTTTGTGCATATGTGTGTGTGTGTGTGTGTGTGTGTTACTGTTCCACAATTAACCGGTGAATTTAAACTCCTCCCTACAGTCGTCTCCTCATTACCTGCTGCGCACTCTCCCACAGTCGCCTCAACTGGAAAAAGAAGTATCGTCGTCACCATAAATAACACCGTCTCTCTTTCCCCTCTTGTCTATTTCCACCTGCCAGTTTTAGCACGCGTTCTGCAGCTCGCTACGCATTTAGATTTACTGCTTTGTATATCATTTAAGAATCCATTTAAATCAACTTTCCATATGTTCTGGCAGGTGAAAGATGACTCGGTGGATATATCTATCCCTGTCTTTGGAGGAGGATAGAGATAGTGTAGCATAAATAAAGCTAGACGTCTATGTGTGTGTGTGTATGCGTGTGTGTATGTGTGTGTGTGTGTGTGTGTGTGTGTGAATGTTTACTAGGTGACCTGTAGTTAATGTCCGCCACTTCCTAATATCCCATATGTCTGTAGGCCTCTCCTGGATTGATAAAATGATATTTTTCATATATACTTTACACAATACAGTGTAAAATAGTCTGCATGATTTCATTTGTCTGGAGAAAAGTTCAAGCTAAACATTTTTGGCAGCACTTTATTTACAATGAAGCATTTATAAAAATGTGTATAAACAGAGTTCACAATTTTTGGAGCGTATGCCAAACAATACTCTTCAAAAATAGTGAGGTCACTGTTTAAAAATATTAAAGTTATCTTTGTATGTGCTTACCGTTATGTTGCGTGCTAGAAAGCATTTTTAAAAATTCTTTTTACCACATTTATAAATGCTTTATGAGGTAGGGGTTCAAAGCAAAGCGTAAGCATTATTTCATTATTCAGTATCTTGACCACCATAATTGTAATGTGATATATTCAAAACATTACACAACGCAACACAGCCTAACACAAAGTCACACATACAGTACATGAACATATATTTTTTTAATGAATGCTGAATTCTTGGCTACTGCCTCCTTCGCAACGTCCTCTGGATGATCAGGATGGAGAATTTCTTCCTTTTGGCCTGTCAGCCAAAATGGATCCTGTCCAAAAATATGGTATCTTCTATCGCCCTGAGCGATAAAATAGGGAGAGGTTGCAAAGTTCGCTCAGTGCGCTTCGGGTGAGAGCGCAGCATTTGAAGAGGCAAGGGTTTGATAGATTTTGCACATATTGGAATCCATCATATCTCTTAGGAGGACAGGCAGAATTTACTGGGTCTATTTTAGGAGTTAACAGAGCCACACCTCGCTGGTGATGTATACACTGTATGTACAAAATATTACACCCATCTTCCTGGAATTGAGATGCAGCTGTTTTTTTGCACAATGTACATCTCATTTGTCTCCAAGCTTAGAAATCCTTCTCATGGCTTGTTTGCTTCTCAGTGCTTATCGATTTAATAGGGAAAATCAAAAATAAATCTTTTACCTTTTAAACAGTCTTTTACCGGGATTCTCATCAGTGTACTTCATGAAAAGTAGTTTTAACTATAAGAAACATAAGAATTAATCTGCTCTATTATGTGTAGCTGTGACACAGAAATGCAATAAATGTTTAAGGGATAAATGGCCATGCTGTGGATGTCCATACCAAATACTAGACTTGGCACATTTTTATGTATGGGCAAACAGTGTATGTCTAACATATATGACAATGTCCTCTTTAATTCACCAACCAGTCACTGTCATATGAGTATGTTGTGCAGGCGCGGGTACACATATATGACCATATCAGGCCAGTATGTTGTTTTCGTACACACATCTAAATCACACAGGCAATATGTTTGGCATGGGCCACATATAGCAGAGGAGGATAAATAAATTTGTTTTATGTATGACTATATATATATACATATTCCAGCATAGGAGCATGTACAATACACTTTGGCAGATGCTTTTATCCAAAGCAACATACATATGAGATATTTATACAACACAAACACAGACACCAAGTGCCATAAAGCTCTGGTTGTGATGTTCAGTATTAGATTTCCATTTTTTTTTTTAATGTCAAATCACACCTCACTGTCATTTTAGCATAAAGGAGTCGTGATTTCCCTTAATCTCCTAAACAGCATCAATTAAGGAAATAACTGATGTATTTGTATTTGCTTAAGTGAACATCTTTGGCTGGATTTTGTAGCAGCAGTACACACTCAAGGATTTACAGTGAGAGTGTGCCGTCCCTGCGCGCAGCAGCTGAGTGGTAGAAGAGTAGTAAATACAGAAGTGGTGTTTCCTCTGTTGGACAGTCATGGCTGACGGAGTGAGACCAGCTGTGTCCCCGCTCTCTCTGGCAAGGTGAATGATGTTAAGGAAGGAGAGACGGAGGGATGGAGCAAGTAAAGGCCTGTGCAACTGTTGGTGGTCACAGCCGACTGCACACATCCCCCTGGCTGCTTTCAGGCTTGACCTGTGTGTGAGCTCTGTCTATATCCCTCAGTGTGAACGCCTCTTGACACGCGCACACAAACACACACACACACACACACAAACAGGTGTGCACACTCAGTCAACATGATTTTAACACAATGCTTGTAATCTTTCATGCACACATTCATGCTGCTGCACGCGCATGCACACACACATACACCCGCACGCCGACCAAGCTGCCACCTGGGACACAGATTTGACAGACACATCCGGTGGGTCACTTGTGGCGCAGGTGCTTCCTGCTGCTGAAGCTGTAAAAATCCCTGCCTGTTCCCACATAATACCCCCCTCTCTGCCCCCCCTTCCCCCTCCCATCTCTTTTTCTCTGACAGAGTGCATTCAGCATCCAGATTACCTGTCAAAGCGGTGTGTTCATATTCTCCAAGTGTAGTCTTTGCCACATCAACGCACGGTCTCATCATATCCCCTCAGTGTTATGTTATGGCTGCAATAGTCATGAATAAACAGCAACTGTCACTATTTATGCAAAGGAGATTGGACATCAGAGAGCATACATGAGTTGCAGCTCTGGGTCTCATCTGTGGCGCAGGAGGAATGAGTTATGGTAATCTGTCTCCAGTGTTTATTAGCATAATAATCCCTGGACCAGCCAGAGTTTGTTTGACGTGGGATTCCAAGTTTCAGAAAGCATGAATATGAAACACTGCATTAGTTCGTACACAGATAATTGGATCTCGTGGAGTGTGGTGCAAGGTCAAGGTGTTTTTCTCATGATCTACAACCTCAAGAAGTAATTTGAAGATTTCAGGGGAAACATGCATAATGTGCTTGGCCTAGTATCTGCACGAGGGTCATAAGGAGGTCTAATATCTGGCATTATGCAAAGTGAGGAGCATAAATATCTCCATATGCACAACCATGATTCTCTCCCTCTGGCATTGCTGATGTGTTACCAGCTGCAGTGCAAGACAGATCAGTCCAGGGAGACAATGTCTCACCACAATAGGACTAATATCTATCTCTGTCTCCAAGTTAAATGAAAAAAAGACAATCTTATGCTAATGTATCTCCTTTATTACTCGTATTTATCACCATGTGAGATGAGGGAGAGGAGGAGGGTGGGTGGCAGCAGCTCGGCACACTGAATATGAACATAGTGAGTCACACAGAACAGCCTGTCAGCTACAAACAGGGCAACAGAGCTTTCACCCACCATATGTGGACCTGTGGTTCTGTATGAATATGGTAAAACAGACCAGATTTTCACTCCTCCTCCTTGTATGCACGGCATAGCCTGCTTCTGAATTTCCGTGTTCCCCTGCAGCTTTCCTCGACTGCAGCTTTAATTTTTGATGAATCCTGTAATAGCTAGAGCAGAATATATTGAGAAAGTGGCCTTTGTGTGTGCGGGGCGACAGGCGTGTTGGAGGGAGGGCGGCGCCATATGTTACAAAGTGGAGATGAAATTGCCTTTGCCTCAAACAGGGAGAAATCTGGAGAATGTGCCGGAGCCCCAACGAGAAGAAGAAGAGGGGAGGAGGGGACGGGGGCGCAGAAAACCCTCCCCCTTGTTTCCTCATCACCTCCAACAAAGGAAGGTATTAAAGAAACACCTGTGGTTTTTTGAGCCATGAGAGATACGAAACTTTAGCCCTCCTCATCCTCCTCTTCCTCCCACCATCATCTCCCTCATCCTCCCACCCCGCCAGTTCCCTTCCGTCCCTGCTGCTGCATCTCTCTCTGGCCTGGGGCATAATCTCTTCCCCAGACAAAAAAAGAAAGGAAGAGATGCTGACATGTAATAAAGCAGGACTGATTCTGTGTGGGGCTGAGGTTGGCCGAAGCTGCCGCTGGAGCCTGGCTTGTTTCCTGCCGCTGGAGAGCCAAACAGAGAGAGAGAGAGAGAGAGAAAAAGGCTGAGCATTTCTGCTGCAGATAGATGAGATTACTGACTAACAGATGCCTGCTAATGAAGTGTTGACAGGCGGGGTGAGGGAGCAGGCAATGCTCCTGTATGGGAAAAGACGAGGACAGAGGAGGACGGTGAAAAGACTCGTGGAGGAAAGAGCGGAGTCTCTGTGTGAGTGTGTGTGTGTCTCTGTGTGAGTGTGTGAGTGTGTGTGTGTGTGCGTGTGTGTGTGTGCGCACGCGCCCATGCCTATCTTAAGCTTCTCTCCTCCAACCTCAGAACTTGTGCTGTGCTCCGTCACCAGGGGAACAGATAGCTTTTAGCAGGCTTCCCTCAGGTGGAAAAGACAGTTCTCTCTCTCATCTCCCTCCCTCCCGCACTCCCTCTCTCTCTCCTGCCTGCTCTCTTCTTGTTTAATCTTTCTCCTTCGAATTATTTCACTTTCTTTTGGTACCCCTGTGATACTCCTTTTTTTTTTAACTTTTTCTTTTCAGAGGCAGGTTTGAATTGAAATAAATCAATTTCTTCTCACTCCTCACGCTGCAGCTGTGGACATAAACCTTTTTCTATCCAGAACAGTCAGTGCTGTCACTGAAACTTATTACCTCTCTTTCCTGCTCTCTCACAGGTGGTGTTGTATTTTCAAGGCTAGGGATGAATAACAGAGATCATTTCACGTTGACATCTTTTTTCTTTCTTTTTTTTTTTTTTTTGGACTTTGTTTACCATTCCTATTGTTTCCCCCTGCCGGCCGAGCTGAGCCGGATGGCAGACAGCGGAGACAGGCCCAGTGGGTGATGAAATATACGGACATGCACAGTTGGGAGGTGGGGCGCCGCTGGGTGTAGGGAGACGTCTGAGAGAGCAGGTGAAGGAGGGTTTAAGATGAAGCAAGGTGGAAGCATTAGTGGTAGAGATTGTAGCAAAGCGACCTTCACAGAGAGCGAGTGGGGCAGTGGATATGCTATTAGCTCTCAGGTCCAGGGCCTGAAACTGGTTCAAGGAATAGGAATGAAAATCCACTTTGTTTCCATGGCCAGCAAAGTCTGTCCAGTCAATCCATTTTTGTGTCTGATTCTTTAAATTATTTGGAAGTGAGACATTTTCATAGACTTTTGAAAATAAATTTGTAAAAAGCTGAATGTGTTTTTTATTTTTACTCTATAGGCCTACATCAGTTTTAATCCTGTTAATAACTTCTCATACAAATAATAATGCATGTTAAGCTTATTGCGTCTATGCATACAAAAAATGCTCGCCCAGTTGAAGACGACAAGTTAGTTAGTTAGTTAGTTAGTTAGTTAGTTAGTTAGTCGAAAACATTTAATGCCATGGGGTGCAAGAAGGGACACCACAGGCTCTTTTGAATGGATGTCTGTGGAGGAGATGCCTTGCTACACTGGAGGAACAGCTCTTTTTTCTTCTTTTTTTTTGAAAAAAATCATTCATGACATAATAAATTAACCTTGTGACATGATAATGTCAGCGAGAGCCATGGTGAGTCCATTAAGAAAAAAAGATGTTCCTTTATGAGACAGTGCAGCTGAGTCTGAATTAACTGCACTGAGAGACTAGCAGATGAACCTCAAGAAGTATATTAGTTTGGAGATACCACTCCCCCAGAACAAAACAAAACTGTGTTTTTTAGTATTCCTAAGGTCTCCCAGAAATCAAATGGATTCTTGTATAAAAATATTTTAGTGCAAAATGAGTCCATATTTCCATACAACCCATCGAGCAAAAGAGGTAAAAAACAAAGCCAGTTCATATGGGACTGCTTAACTATAAACTCAGAAAGCTCTCAGTCTTAACATACTAGCAGTCAGGATGTATGTTCACACTCAAAATTAGGTAGATGTGAATAGCATGATGTTTGCTGATACATAATTCGTGTTTAATGCTTTTGCCAGTGTTTCGTCCACTCCGTCACTGTTAACCAGCGCACAGCTAGCACCGCAATCTCCTGCCTTGGTTTTGTTTCCGAGGGGAACATATTTTCACGAGCACTGTGTCGTGACAGCCACTGGTTTTGTCTCGTACCAGGCTGCAGTTCAGACTCTCTCTCGAACATTCAAAGATTGTTGGCTTGAGAGACTAATAAAAAACGGTTTCTTCTTGGAGTGAATTAACTGAAAAAAAAGACTCTCTCTTTGGACCTGCGCCATGTGACAAATGTGAAATCGGGACCACTGACCCAGGCATGCTCAGCTTGTTTACCTTCTAATCCTAAATGCACACCTAGGATGCCCACGTCCCCCTGAAGGTCTTCTCCAGCACCGTCTCCCGTCTGCTCCCTTTGTTCTCAGGAAATGAGTATCTAATATTGGCTGCCTCCTCCTCCTCCTCCGTAGCGAACGAATGTACTGAGCAACAGCAATTTCCTTGAGCAGGCATTGCCTCCTGCTGCTCCAGATTACAGCTCATTAGTAGCAGCGGCAGAGAGACAGCCCACACCATGCCACCCCTCTGAGTCCTACATTGTTTCCTGTGATTCTGGAGTGACATGCCACGGTGACAAAAATGGTGGAGGTGGCGGTTACAGAGGTTAGGGGGTGGAAGAAAGACAAAAAAAAAACGGCAACAAAATGCTTCTTCGCAGTGTGCCAGCTGCTGATGAACATGTGAATAAGTGTTGGGGATGAATGAAATGGCAGTGAGCTGAAGGAACGGCTGCACAGGTGGAAAGAAATATGGGAGAAAACAACAGGCGGCGTGTCATGCTGGAGTGAGATGAAAGTAACTTTGAAAGGATGTGTAAGTAGCTCTCAAGGTAGAGCCTGGATTTGGTTAGGGGGGAAAACAAGGGTGTGAAGTATGGTGTGTGTGTGTGTGTGTGTGAATGTGTGTGTGCGTTCCTGTTTTTGACTGACACAGCCCCTCTCTTGAGATTCGGGGGTTACAGTAGGTCACGAACGGAGGTCAGCAGATACATCTTTGTGGCAGCGCTGCCAGGAGTCCGTCTTGGTGGGTGAGCGCCTCTACATCTGCTTAATTCTCTCTTTTGTCTTTTGTTTGTGAGAATAAAACGCGTTGAGAGCGCTTCTCTCAAAGTGTCAGCTGTGCCAGGCAGCGCGTGGTAATTGACATTGAAAGCCTTTGTGTTTCAGTGCATTCACATTCATTATTTGTTCTTCTCTTCCTTCCTGTTTCAGAAATTGTCGAGGACCGATGGAGCTTGAGTGCTTCCTGCCAAACTTCCACTCTCTTCTCTATCCTTGAAAAAAGTTTTTGGCCCAGGTGCATGAAGAGACAGATGTCAGATGTGTGCAATGTTTGGTTTTCTTCAAACTTAACCCTGTACACACTTGACAGCTGCTGCATTTACTGAGTCGCATTCATCACTATTTATATTAGATAGACATTTCACCGTGTGCTTATAAAATTTATGTTGCATTTGGAAGGGAAGAACAATTAAGCAGAATCGGTGACCTCAGTTTTTCCAGCTACATTTGTTTTTACTTGTTTTATTTTCTTCCAGTGTCTTCATTCGTCTTTGTTGTTGTGCAACCTGCTTTAATTTGAATGTACTAACTTGTCTTCACTTTTGTCTGATGTTTTATCTGCCTGACATTGTGCAGCACTTTGGGCAACACTTCTTTGTATTTAAATGTGCTATGTAAATAAACTGACTTGACTTGACTTGTAATATTCCTTGGTTTCCACTGCTTCCATTGCAAGTGATTTAACACATTTCCTCAGCTCAAACAGTCAGGGTTTGCAGGACTAACTGTACAGTTTCATTATTTTTTATGAAAATCACAAAACAAGCTTAAACTCTGCATTAAAATCCATACTCACCCAGATATATGATTTTGCACCTTCAACTAATTGTCGAATAACGCATTTTAATTTTTTAAAACAAAATTCAAAACACATCATAAATCCTCTAGCTCTCCTCTAGGTGGGGAACATGTTTCCTCGTAAGGGTCCTTTCAGTTTTTAGAACATGCTTTGAGGGCCATATGAAATTATGTAATTAAAACCTGTCTCAATAATTTTTATTAATATTAATAATATGAATTTAATTGTTAAATCAGCATGCTTTTTACCGGTCAAACCTCACGCTAAACTTAATGCGATGACTGGACCTGCTTCTCTTTGGCAAAAACTGGTTTTCTAGTGGTGTCATTCAGTGTTTTTTTCCATATCTGGTGCCATATCAGTTTTCTACTCTGTGACGGTGTTTCTGACACTTTGTCCAGCACTAGCAGCTCCACAGCAGCAACAAGGCACATAAATTTGCCCTCTGAATGAGGTTCCAGCTTCTTAGCAAGTCGCTCCCTCACCACACAACTTGCCTGCAAAACCTTGTCTCTGTCAGGACGCTGTCTCGTGAAAGCTGCTGGTGGGGGAAACAAACTTAGCCAAAGACTGTTAACTTTATCCAAAAGCATTTATCCTTGCAACTCATCCTGTTTACCATGTTCCCAGCTGTAACGGCGCTCATTTGCCACTGCGAGTGCATCCCTGCAAACATGTGCACACAACATGTGACAATCCAGATCTTTTTCAGATTTCTTTTTTCTGACAGGCACCATGATGCATCTGAACAACGACACGTACGTTTACCTTGACCTTAACCCTGATGCCAGGTTCAGACAGCTCACAGAAAGTGAGCAGCAGTTTGCAGCACTGCCCATTTCCTTTCATTGCCCATTGTAACCAATTGTCCAGTTCAAACAGGATGCGCTGCGGCGTGGAGCTCTGCGGATGGCTTGGCGAAGCGCCAGTTTCGGCATCTAGTCTATTTTCTCTGTGAGAGGCATGAGGCACCACCAGGAAGGACATGTTGAAAAGAAATAGCTGTCTGGAGAAATTCTGAGGTTGTTTTTTTTTTTGCTGTTTTTTTTGCATTTATGGATTACCTTGCAGGCAAGATCAAATAGTTTCATGGGGCGCATGCGGCCAGGAGGTTCCCCACCTGTGCTCCAACTTGACAGAAAGAACTAGAAATAAATAAATTACAACACTGTATTTCAATTTTATTTCATCATGTCAATCAGTGCTTCTACCTCCTTAATGTATCACACAGGTAAAAATGTGTCAAAATGTCAGATATGGCATCACCAAAAACGGAGAAATTCAAGCAGTGCTTTAATTTTGCCATGGAGTAGGGCTGTTTTGTAAAGTGAGAGCGTGTAGTGTGTTTTGATGGCTGCGTTGAGGGCTTTGAGAACATGAACTGTAATTTGGATAAATATGTCAAATCAATCGAGAAAAATTGCAATCCACATTCCATCCAGCCTTCTCTAAGCTCAGTTCACACTGCCTAAACATCACACCAAATTAGCATTACATAAACTAAGCAAAAACAACATTAACCAGGTTTGATGCGACACTAAAGCAGTATGGCGGTGGTCGGAACTTGTGAGAGACGCAAAACGAGATCATCATGAAAGGAACAGGCCAGATAATTTAATTTGGAGAGGTTTCCAGTCTGCCACGGTCTTCCCTGTCTCCAGGCTCCCTGATACAATGAGGCTGGGTGGGTATTCATTTGTGGAGCCCAAACATTTACATGTGAAAAACTCAACAGCGACAGCTCTTTCCAAAAATAATTACTCCACAGCCCTTGGGGACCAAGAGTGTTGTTGGGAACTATTTACTGCCAAAGAACACTGGTAAACTGAATCTATATGCCTCTAATTTGTACTCGTTGAGTATTTCAAACATACATTTTTGATTTTTTGCGTTCCACAAAAGAATACGCATTAAGCCCCTTCGTACTGCTGTGAGACGAGACAGAGCGGGGGACTAGAAACCTTGCCGTATGGATGGATAGATCGCACTGGGGGTACATGGGAAAATATCACTCCATGTTTTGGGTTAACTGTTTCTTTAAGGTAGCATGAGTTGGCCACTCAAAAAAAAAAAAAAATCACATGATCCTCCTGAACATTGACACATTGAGTTACATCACCATTTTACCGCCAAGTCATGTGATCCTGTCAAACAGCCGACGGGTCAGTTTCAGTTTACGTCTTCCGTCTCTCCTCGAGGGATAGGCATCCATCCGTAAATCGCTGGATGATTTATATTCTCTGTATCCGCTGGGGCATGTTCAGACAGACTAAACTCAAAAGCCAGGATGTGAAGAGTTTTGTGACCAAGAGAGATAAAAAAAAAAAAAAAAAAAAAAAAAAAA
>OMLB01030419.1:0-11921 GCA_900302555.1 Myripristis jacobus | reverse complement strand
AATTACATTGTGCACCCTCAGTGACTCATAATAACTGGAATATTGATATTACCTACATTTTCAATTAGTTATTTATATGTGTGTGTGTGTATGAATAATTTATATGTAGGTTATTATATTTTACACAGATTTAGGTTTTACACATTTTACATTTGTAAATGCCCATGTATTTCAGTTGTATACATGTAGCCTACCCTGTGGGAAAAAACTGTCAACATGCCATCCCTCCTGCAGGAAATCCCTCTATCTGAGATTTTGGAGGTGCGTGCTGCTGGCGACTTCACCCTTGTCCCTCCAGGAACAAGCCCCCATTGCTTTGAGCTCATCACAGGCACCATGCGCTACTTTGTAGGGGAGGACCCCAACACCCTCCCCCCTCTGTCTCCCAGCAACCCCCAGGGTCTTCCCCCCACTCCTCCTTCCCCCAGCAATGTGGCGCCCAATAGCGGCGTGGGCCGGGAAGTGGCCAAGGCATGGGAGAGCGCCATCCGCCAGGCCCTCATGCCCGTCATCTTCCAGGATGCACCCCCCGCTGAGGGGAACACGCCTCACAGTAAGTTGAGAGCAGACATGATGCATGGTCTGATGCACTTTTGCAGACATGCTGTGCTGAGTGGCTGATACAAGTTGTTCAACTCGCCATAATATAACCAGCATGTTGTTGCCACTCCTGCATTTTCAGGACAAGCTTCAGTCAGCATTTCTGTGTCTAACAGTCAGATCCAAGAGAATGTGGTAAGTTTTTAGTCCAGTTTAGCTTCTTTTCATGAATTATGAAAAATGTTGTTGACACTTTCAATGTATCCTTTATACTTTTTAGCATTTTATCTCTGCTCCATCCCTTTAATATTCCTTTTTAAAAATATCCCATGCACTATTCTGCTGCTGTAACTATGCTGTTTACCCTCAGGGCTTGATAGCCTACCTACCTACCAACTATTAATGATGATGATTGTATCTCATGTCTCTGTCCTGCAGGATATCGGTATGGTGTACCAGATTTTTGCTGATGAGGTTCTGGGATCTGGGCAATTTGGAGTGGTGTATGGAGGTATGTAGTATTGCCTAGTGATGCTCTTTAATCTGTAAAGTTGTTAAACATCAAGTTAAGCAAGGTATTTAGATATTTTAAATAGTCTAAAGTGCTTTACAAGAAAAAATTAAAACAACAAAATTTGATATAGGATAATAAAAATGCGAGACAAATAAGTAGATTACTAACAGGAACATGGAAAATTTGGGGGGTATGTGAATATCTGCAAGTAACAAACACGAAAAAAAGTTTCTTTGTGTGTGTGTGTGTGTGTGTTTAGGCCTGTGCATATGTATGAGTGACTATGCACATTCTCATGTCCTTCTTTTCCATCTGTCACTCGCCTCTCCCTCTCTCCATCCCTGTATCAGGCAAACACCGGAAGACCGGGCGGGACGTAGCAGTTAAAGTCATCGACAAGCTGCGCTTCCCCACCAAGCAGGAGAGCCAGCTGAGGAATGAGGTGGCAATACTGCAGGTACACACATGCATGCACACACAACACACAAGTGGTGGAACAGACACTTCTCTTACTCTTACTTCTCAATCTCATACCCAAAAGGTACAAGCTTTACACTTTATGTTGGATATTGACATTGACATATTAAAATATTTAAAAAAACATTTATTTATACACTTGCAACCATAGCAGGGGGGTTACAGGACTATGAGGCTTGTCTGAGGTGAAGTTATAGTGTATTCTCCACCAGCAGATGGAGACAGAGGTAGTCCCACTGCATGCAGCACCAGTGAGTCAGGCACTGTAGCTGTTAGGGCAGTGCTTCTGCCTTCAGGACTGAGTTAGTGAGCAGTCACTCGGCTTGGCAGATTGGGGGCGCTGCTTAACCAGGTTTCAGGTGAAATAAGTAAAAGAAGGCTGATGTGCATGTGACTGGTGTTTTTTTTTCTTCTTTTTCTCCATTTTAAGGTACATGCCTGATGTAACATGCTAATCAATTGTTTTTTTTGTTCTCCTTTTTGCTCTCCACATTTCTCTCCTGTGGTTTACCACCTTACACTCTGCTCTGTTGTTTGTTTCCCCCCACCTATCTGTTCCTCACTGTCACACCAATTTAATCTGGTCTTTCAATTCTCACTTTTACTCTGACATATTTTTTTTTAAATCTTTCACACCCATCTTTCCCTCCTGGCCTCTCTTTCTTGCTCTTTCACCTGCCCCTCCCCTTTTCCAAACACATTCCACTTTTTTAATGCCATTTCTCTGCCTATCTTTTGTTCATTCTCTCCTTTGTTTCTCCCCTCTCTCCTTCACTGCATCTCGTCCTCTCCAACCCCTCACTCAGAGTTTACGCCACCTGGGCATTGTGAACCTGGAGTGCATGTTTGAGACCCCGGAGAAAGTGTTTGTGGTGATGGAGAAATTACATGGGGACATGCTGGAGATGATCCTCTCCAGTGAGAAAGGCAGGCTGCCTGAGAGGCTTACCAAGTTCCTCATCACACAGGTGTGTATGTGCCCCCAACACAAATGGGGGGCCTCTTTGTGCGTGTGTGTGCTGTATTTCCACATAGATAGCAAAGTGTTTGTGCGCCACTCTCTAATGATAATGATAGCTATTATTATCCCGCCGGGATGTTGTCTGTTGATGTGGTTTTCAACGCTCAGGAAACGAAATTGTAGACATGCGGCAGACGTTTGCTGCTTGAATCTACATGTGCGTCAGTGTACATATTTACGTCGTCATATCTCAAACTGTAGTTGTGGTTTACATATCTCATATCCTGTGTGTCTGTGTGTGTGTGTGTGTGTGTGCAGATTCTTGCAGCTCTCAGACACCTCCACTTTAAGAACATCGTTCACTGTGACCTGAAACCTGAGAACGTGCTACTTGCCTCTGCTGAACCCTTCCCTCAGGTACAACTGCATAAACACACAACCAAACACACACAAATGCATCAGAGTCCTGCATGCATCACTCAGGCTTCTTCACACAGCTTCAGAGAACAGTTGGTGAATTTGCTCTTATCTTTCATCACCTAGATGATCTTCTCACCTTTATTAACACTCTCCCCTCCCTGTCCTCCCTGTTTGAGTCAGTTTTCACTGTGCATTATCACAAACCGCTCTTCACTCTGTCCTCATCTCATCTCTTTCTGAGTCTTAACCCGAGTGCCCTCTCTGTATTTCTCCACATAGCTCCTCTTCATTTAGCTACTACTATCACACTCTGCCCACCATTCCTCACGGTCTCCTCTCTATTTAGGTGAAGCTGTGTGATTTTGGCTTCGCCCGCATCATTGGTGAAAAGTCATTCCGCCGCTCAGTGGTTGGCACTCCAGCCTACCTGGCCCCAGAAGTTCTGCTGAACCAGGGCTACAACCGCTCGCTGGACATGTGGTCAGTGGGCGTCATTATGTATGTCAGCCTCAGTGGGACATTCCCGTTTAACGAGGATGAAGACATCAATGATCAGATCCACAATGCAGCCTTCATGTACCCTCCCAACCCATGGAAACAGATCTCCAGTGATGGTAAATACACAGCCGCAGGGATGAGAGCTAAAATCTAAGCTGTTCTGGTGGCTCATGGTGGCCCGACACCTTACTAAGACACTTTCTGTTATCTTTTCCGTCATTTGCCCGTCTGTACAGTGATCTGTAGAGAGATGCAACAGTATTTTGGTGAAAGGCTATTGCAAATTAGTCTCAATTGCTGTGATAAAATCCAAATCCAAGTATATCATGGCTTTAATTAGTAAATTGGTTACTAAATTATTGTTGCATACCCACAATTTGACACGAAAACAGAAAAATATATTGTACTTGGCAACCATCACCTGCAGTGTAGAAAGTCTACAGCAATGTTGCTAACACTTCCACTTCCAGCTAAAGCTAAACCTCAAACAGTTTCTAAACTATGTGGTTAATTATTAACCTTTTTACCATGCAAACTGCATTTCGAAAAAGGACCTTTTTTTTTTTTTTTTATCACGACTGCAGTCACAGAATACCTAAACAGTTTTCTTGTTCATTACTTTGTCTCACATTCCACCCCAGCAGTAAGCAAAGTGGTATAGCTAAGAAAGTGTTGGCATAGTAAGAGATATTGAATATTTGTATTCATCTCATGTGTTATTTAGCTAATCAGTTTTCAAGGTCAGAAATTTTCTGACTGAAATCTGAATTATCTGCTCTGTTTTGTATGGCGGATGTATATTTTATGATCTGTTGATGAATGCCCTGCATGCTTTTGTGTTGTCAGCAATTGACTTGATCAACAACCTGCTGCAAGTTAAGATGAGGAAACGCTACAGTGTGGACAAGAGTCTCAGCCATGCATATTTACAGGTAACACATGAATATAAATAATAATAGATGCAGAATAATTGGAGGATACTGTGCTGAGTCATGTAGCTATAACAGGCCATACTATCGGTTGACGTGACAAAGTCTGACAGTAACTGGAGACATGCACACTCACACTCATGCGCATGCACATACACATGTTTACTTCAGTCACTTTAGGGGACATTACATAGACTTACATTCATTTACTGGAGACTTACGCCAACCCCAACCATAAAGACTACATACCTAACATCAACCCTAAACATTTTCGAGTAGAATTTGAGACCAACCAAACTCAGACCCTGAATAATTCTTACATTAGACCAAGACCAATTTAAAACCTAACCTTAACCATTTTGGAATAAGATTAAATTAACACATTTTCAACATAACCTGACCCTAAACCTAACCAAACTCCGACATTAAAAGCAACTACCGCTCTATACACATTTTTAGAAAACATAACTGGAGTCCCATGTTGTCGCGCTGTACAAAGCACAAAAGGTGAGAGTGTTTGTCCATAAGACGGTTTCCACCACCCAGTACCGGGCATCAGGACTGCCACCTGGACTCACATTAACTCAGATGCCAAGCTGAACGCACTGTGTTTCAGGAACAGTACTTACAAAAAGGAGTGAATATAAAAGTCGATCTCCCATGGTGAAATTAGTATGAGGGAGAACTACTTCTTATCCATTTCCCTAATAATAAATTCCTAACAACCAACAGTCGCTGACCTTTGTGATAGCATCGGGGACGGGGTATAGGGAAGGGGTCGCAGGGTTTTGTTATCCACATAGATCCCTCACTGCAGGTCGGTTCTTACTAACAGCTGCATAGTAACTACTGACGACACGAGCTTATCTGACAGGACATAGAGCCCCAATTTGTTGGAAGAAGTAAAGACTAAGGGGAGAGGGCAGTTCCACAGGGCTGAACTAATTCTGACAGCAACTGCCTCCCCGCACCGGGCATCAGGGGCTGCCACATGGTTAACTTGGAACCGGTGTTGTGACGTGTTGTTCTTCAGGGTTGTGGTCGATAATTATGGATATGGGCCAGTGCCTTTTCTCTCCAAAACTCCAGGTGGCTTGCAAGCCACCTGTACTAGGTGTGAGATATCAACGGCATCGATAGGTGTTCCTAACACCTAACCTTAACCTAATCCTAACCTCAACCACTGACCCCAAGAGCAGCTTCCTCTAAATGGGGACATGTCTTTGTTCTCATTTGGTTAAGCTGTCCCCAATTAAGTCTGGTGTGTGTCCCTGAAAGTAGTCCAAAACAGACCCACACACCACACACATGCACACACATGCACACACAAGCACACCCACACACACACACACACACACACACACACACACACCAAAGACGTAAAACCATTACTGGCTAATGTACTATAAACATATTATGAACCATTCAGAGGTTGATCTAATTTCCAGGCTCCTAACTGAAATTCCATCCCCCTGTTTGTTCCTGTGCCTCCTCTCTCAGGACTACCAGACATGGCTGGACCTGCGGGAGCTGGAGACGAAACTTGGTGAGCGTTACATCACCCATGAAAGTGATGACAGCCGCTGGCAAATGTTTGCCCGTGACCATACCCTGCCATACCCTCCTCACCTGGTGCCTCCTCCACCTGCGCCAGCCTCTGACGAAGAGGAGGCTGGGGAGGATGCAGACATGCAAGGCCTCACTGAGAGGGTGAGCATCCTCTGAGGAGCTGGAGTCTGACCAGGGACAGAGAGGACTCAGACTTTTGCTAACCTAGGAGGGAGTAGGGAGAGGGATGGGGTGGGATGGAGTAGATACAGAGAGAAAATGTTGCTGCAAGTCACAGGGTTTAAATTAGATTTATGCCCAGCTATTTAGACTTCTGCTGTGTGACAGAGCCCAATGTTTGAGCAGCACATCCAAGGCCTCTTCTTCAACCAGAGGTCGGGAAAACTTTCCTCTTATCCTTTCCCACCTCCCTTACCGCTCAGCTCTTGTCCTGATGGAGATTGCTTCTCCCTATCCCAGCTGACACAAGGTGCCTGTATTCTGACCCAGGGTGCTTTACCATCAAAATTAGTCCACCTCACATTCAAAATGTTCTTCACACAACTGCTCTCTCTCCAACAGCAAAGGGCTTCAGGAGAAGCAACAAATCCCACATCCCCCAACAAGAGGGATTAAGATAAAAATGTTGTGTGTGTGTGTGTGTGTGTGTGTGACTGAGAGAGAGAAAGAGGAAGACAGGGTGAGAGTGTGTGTATGTGTATGTTTTCTTTATGATTTGGAGGTGGAATTGTAAAACATTACCAGCTGGCTACCACAAGGAATATATTTGTTTTTAGCGTCATTTTTTGTGGTGGCCGGAATTGCTGTGCCTCTCATGTCTGCACTACAGAAGTGACAGAGGGTTTTACCGTAACAAAAGACTTCCTCAGTGCTGGTAATTAGTGATGTGCAGGCTTGGACTCAGGCAAGTCTTTATTTTCAAATGCATTCCCAGAAACGTGTCTTTTATGGTGGGATCAGACTACATGAATTCTGCAAGATTTTGACATGATTCAGTCATCACCGACAAATTTTCCAGTATCGGGCCTGAATATGAATGTCAGGAATGATGAATGGGTGTCTTTAGCCCTTATAGTGTGACATAATTTAAGAACAGCGCTGTGGCGTCTGGGACGCCCCACAACACCCCGGCATCCCGGCATTAATGAAAAGTGGAGGCAGTGCTTCGATGACCGCAATGCCTGCTGTTTTTTATGATGTTGGTTTTCACAATGCATTTACAGTTGACTTTTGTCAAGGAGTTAGGTTTAAACATATAATTGTGGCCGTAAATGAGTCCTATTTCTGCCTGTTGCTGACACTTCATTCCACATTAGCCACAATAGCTGTTTTATCGTAATGATGAAAATTGCTAAGTCAACCACTGCCTCTCATCCTTTATCGATTTATGATGCTGTGGTGAATATTGTGTCCTGAGAGAGACTGTACATACATTTTATGTGTTTTTACAATGCAGGCAGTACTGACATCTGAGCGTATAGAAATGTTTTTTGTTTTGAATGACGATGCTATCTGATGGCTGGTATCAGGAAGAACTCTCCCAGTGACATACAACATAAACGCATGGATGGATGGGAGTGGAATCCGAGCAGATACTGGGGTTGGGGTGGGGAGTGTATGTAGTGCCTTTGATTATTGACTATATGACCCCATCATGTCAATAGGCTGCATGTTTATGTGAAGTAGATTTGTCTAGATGCAGTAGTTATAGTTAGGATGGTCTATTATACACATGTATAACCTGAAGTTTATGTAGTGTCAAATATGTGTAGAATACGTACAACGTAAGGATGATCCTAGCCTTTGTAACAAAAATACAGACTTTGAACAATACTCTTTGTTGTCTGGGTTGTTCTGTTACACTATCTATACAGCAATGTTAGTTATCTAGCCAATTATTTTTTCAGCTGTCGCCTGGCAAAAATAGAGGTGACACACAAAATGGCACAATTGTGGATAATTGTGCACCACAGAAATACCAACCTCGCCATTTATACACAGACAAATAGCCTGTTCTTGACACTCAACTAATGATATTGAAGAAGTGAGTACTGCCATCTTTGCTCCCATTCAGGTTTTCTGTGGTGAAAGACACAAACTGAGCAGCACACATGCAACAAAAGAACAAAAGGACCACTTGCACTGCGGCAGTCGATTACATTTTCAATCATAGTTAGACTGTTGCTTTATGCCTCTCTGACAAATTGTAAATGTGTGGCTCTAAGTGCTCCTCTGACTGCCATTACAGCTACTCCTAGTCTGTCACATGCGTGAATGCAACATGGAGTACAAATTTAATGCTTTTAAATATGGGTGTATGTACGCGTGTGTGCACACATTATCGCATTATCAGAGAACAGACATTTCTTTTACACACAGGCTAACCTTACACACTTAGCAGCACATAAGAGGACCTTGTGTCTATAGGGATGGAGGTGGCAGATAGTTTCTATTGTGTCATGAGAGTACTTCACCCAGCCGCTGTGGCTGAAAGACCTCTCCTTCTCCACCTACACACTTCACCAAATAGGGCTAAGCCAAAAAACTCCCTCTCTCTGTGTGTGTGTGTGTGGTTATCTGCCACTATCTACACTCTCCCAGGCTAAGTACTGTCAAGTATATGGTGGTAGATAGCATCCTCTCAGTGGTAGCAAGGAAAAGAAAAGGGGGCATCCCACAGAAAGACTTGGGACCCGCCATTAAGCAACACTGAGCTTCAACCAATGCTTAAAAAAAACAAAACAAAACAGGACATTAAAATAGGGGCCAAGTGTCCAATTTAGGCTGGGTGAAGACCTTGAGAAATGAAAGATACCTCCTAAATGAGAATATGCACAAGCTTTCAGCTGCCATGGCAACTGGTTACATGAGTTGTTGCTTTTTTTTTTTTTTTTTTAATTAAACAAATGTCCTCCATGGATGGCAGCCCTTCTAATATAAACAAAAGTGTTCACACAGATGAACAAGCATGCACAGGAAACACTGAGTTAACAGTTGTCTAGAGATTTGGAGAGAACTGTCTAGAGATAAGGACATGGATATCCAAGCTGACATGATATTGAGACAAAGGCATACATTTAATAAGAGCTGAAACACTGACACTGTATCGAACATTGATTTTTATCAGTGTTTCTGCAGACAACAACAGACAAACACAGGTAACTGACTGTTTTCCATCTTCCGTTTTGTGGGTCACACCTCTGAGACGTCCCAGTGCTTATCTCTTCTGCTTCAGTTATTAAAGCCACAAACCCAAAACCAATTGATTATAGTCAACAGAGGCAGTTCAATTTTGTCTTGGTTTGTTTACAAGTGGTCTATATTAATAAAGTCTGAGTTGAAGTAAAGGTTGTTTTCTCAACATTCAATCGGCTGTGTGTTCAAGAGGCTAACAGCAAAATGCTATGTCGTAATCATGTAAGTCAACATGACATTACAATGCCGTCTCTTGGTTTCCTGTCTCCAAAATAAATAAATCTATCTAGCATGCGATCTCGTCCTTACTTTCAAGGTCATTTTCAAACAGAAGTCAAGATGAGCTTCATCTCTCAGTTGCATATTAATGAGCTCACTGCTCTAAAGTGCTGGAGCTGAAACAGATCGAAGGCCTCATTGCTATGTGCATATTTAATCAATATGTACATAGATGTTGACATCAGCACTGGTATGTATAAACATTTAGATGACTTTGATAAGTGCATGCTATTTTCAGCATAGCAGTTCAAACAAAATGTGGATCACTGAAAATTTGTTTTATTAAGACAAAGTGCTATGTATGCATCCACCGGTTCTGGTGTCAGACTGACTGAAAAAACGACCCAAATCAATACATCATTGCAATTTATGTAAAAATGTTTAGCAGATTTTAAGTAATATCAAGTAATATCAACATCATTCATGGTTAATATTTACTGTTTATTCCTCTTAGATCACATTTATGAATCTATGGGGTAGTCGATTTTTGTGATAAAATGCAATTAAAAGGAAAATCTATTACAGTCAAGATATAGGTGGAAAATACAAATATGAAACAAGGTTTTTCATCACAATTAGTGTTTTATTCTTTGACCTTCAATAGAAGTTGAACACACAGATACAGTACACTGGCACATCAGCCCCTTTGAGCAAATAGCCGGCTCATGCCAGCCTATGTAACGCATGAGGGACAGAGTTTTGCTGTGTGTGTGTTCCATATGTATTTATTACACTTTGTGCAGGTATACTGTGTATTCCTGTCCATCTTCAGTCCACACACACTGCAGCGATTCTTTTTCTTGCTACTGGCCATAACCTAGAGTGATGCAAATACTTAGATCAGGATTTTACACATACACTGTACATATGTTTACTGGCTACTGGCTACTTCACAGTCCTTTTTCTTTTCTTCTTTCTTTCTTTCTTACAACACGTTAAAATACATAATATGACTGGGAATATGTAAACTGATGTTGATGGGTGGGATCTTATTTTAACAGTGCTTTTTGTACTCAAACCTGACATTGACTCACTTGCCTAGCGATCCCAATAATTAAATGTGAAAATAAAAATAATGATATCAAAATTCTTCTAATTCTCCTCTGTAAGTATATACAAATATATTCCCCGCAGACAGAAAAAGCTAAAGAGCAAAATAGAGCGTGTGAGCAAGAGAGCAAGAAAGACACAGATGGGAGAGTGGAGGGGGTTGTGTGCAGATTTGTGTGCATATATTTTGCGTGTGTGTGTGTGTGTGTGTGTGTGTAGACTTATTTAGCAGAGGTAGATTAGGTAGAGCACCAGAATGGAGATAAGAAGAATTAATAAAAGTAGGTTAGGTATGTTTTATTGGGTATGCTACTAATTCAGCAAACCCAAGTCCATAGACTTGAATAAAGCCACTCAACACTTAAAAATGCTTTTCAAATGACAAAATTGTATTGACCAAAATATTACTCCCCCACACTCAACACACACACACGTGCAAATGAGTATCACTGACTTCCTTTTTTCTCAAATGTAGACATTGGATTCATCACAGTGGTTCCTGGAAATGTCCATAGCAGACTCCTGCAGAAATAGTTATTTAAGAATAATTGTTGTTATTTTCAGCCTCATGGTTGTAATTTTTGCCATTGTGGTGGCTGATATTGAAAATTTCATCACTTGCCTCACTGTAGAGCTTCCCCACCTCCAGAGCACCAACAGCGCTGATGTTCAACACACACACAAAGACCAAGCACAATGGACAAAAACAGTTATAGCCTACTTAGTACTGTTGTGCAAGTCAAACAGCGCCACCTAGGCTTGTGAGAGCCCAGGAACTCAAAGCTCGGATTCCATGGCTAGATTTCAATTTGCAGTTCTACAAGGGAGATCAGTGTTTACTGACCCAAGGAACAGAGACTGGAGCAGAGCGGTGGAAAAACGAGCAATTTGTTTTTCCCAAAGTAGCCCGTCAAAAACAAAGTTTGCAAAGATAAAGAACCTAAAAACTGGGGGAGCTGAAATACTTAAAAGTTAAACAACAAAAGCTTAAAAGTCCAGGGATAACATGTCCTAAATTGAGACATTTGTCGTACTCCTTATCACCTTTGTCTTCAACAGTGACCAGATTCAAAAGGGCTAACCCACAGCTCAGTTGTTGTGTAGCGGTCTATCAAGTCCAAATCAAAGTGCTCTCATTGCCAACTTGGTCCTTTGACTCTGCCGTCTTAGTTCTGGCTGCTGGCTGGCATCCAGTCCATGGCCGGCGAGCAGACCATCCTCTGCTGTGAGTTCTTCCTGGCACAGCTCTGTGGTGCATTCCTTCAGCAACACTACAACGGAGAAAAGTTGGCCGGTATGCTGCTGATCTACCGGCTAACTCTTAATGCTAACTTGACTGTTAGTTTTCACTGAACTTTAGCTGCGGCTCAGGAACTCCAGACTATGCCAGCATCACCATGTTGTATCTCAAAACTACAGTTTCTCACTTGTCCAGGCTGAGTTTCCAGCCTCTTCCTGTAAAATCCGGCCCGCAGATACAAGTGGCTCG
>OMLB01030404.1:2035-13132 GCA_900302555.1 Myripristis jacobus | reverse complement strand
AAGATGACATGGAATATTTCTGGAATATCATAAAATCTTCAGACCGCCTTAAAAATGTTGCACACCTTATAAATTTGGTTTGCAACAACATTTGAGACATTCAGAGTTTGGTGATACAGTACAAGTAAAAGTTTCTGTTTTCAGTGAATTTTGAGGTAAATGTTGATGTAATTAGGGGGTAATTTCAGAGAATTTTGAAATACGTTACTTGCTAATTATCACCTACTTACCATGGAATTTGCAACCCACTAAAATGAAGTGTTACCGTCTATTATTGTATTGTCTAATTAATTTGCTCATTTTGTCTCACTTTATCTTATATTCTTTTTAATGCATACATTCACTGAGTACCAAGGCCTTTCATCTGCACTGTATCTATGGTACTCCTCTGATTCTAACATCGCTGTATTTATTATCTTGTATTGTTTCTAACTGTCTTGTCAGGAGCAGACTGAGACAAATGCCTCTCAGAATCAGAAATGACAATAAATGACTGAATCTCGTCTCTTTAAATCTGGCTCGACGCAGGCTGGATATAAAAGGAGGGACATCAGCGACAGCCGCCGCTGTAGGTGCCGGGCAGCCTTGGAAAGAAGGAGACCCAAGGTTATTATATGACAGCGTGTCCGAGGGGACGCGGAGACAGACTAGACCCTGTGTGGTGATTCACCATCATGTCATCGGACTGCAAATGAGGGCTTGCTGCTGTGGGAGGACGAAAATATATTACAGCAATGTTTCCAGCAGAACTGTTTTTGCTTAGCTGGGTGGAAAGCCCTACAATTCAAACAGAAATTTGGGCCATGTGGCACTAAAAACTGTCCAATGAAGCCAATACCAGTGAAATTCTTTAAGGCGGCACGGCGGCACCACTATGCAGAGCGGTCTGTCCCAACTAATGAATGGCAGAGGAGACACTCACAGTCGGTGTCTGCGGGTATACAGAGAAGTGTTGGTCTTTTCTCAAAATCACTGTGACTTTTTGTTAACGCGCTGCTAAAAACTGTAGTGATACAAATGTCAAATTAACTAGTGATAGAAAATGAGACTGCGAGAAAGAGAGAGGGGAAAATAATTACTATTCCAACAATGTGCCTCTCTCTCCTTTCGTATTCAGCACTTCCTCTCACGCTGTGCATGTATGTGTTTGTGTGTGTGTGTATGTGTGTGTGTGTGCTACACAGGGAGATATAATAATTAATAAATGGCATGCATTAATGTGTTGCCTCAGATGAATACTGTCCACCCCCACGGGGAGAGGCAGGGGGCAGAAAGCATGATGGAGCCACAGAGTTGACTCTAATCTTTTTCAAAGGACAAACACAGTGAACAGTCGGTAGTGACACGCAGGGTTTGTGACTCGTCCCGTTTATCAACAAGACTACGTCAAAACGTAGGATATGGCTGGAATGTACCTACATTTATGTTTCATTCATGTTTTGACCTTGGTTCTGTGAACAGAGGCTGCACCGGACAGTTTCCACACTCTGATTATTTACATAGTTAATAGCGCTGATTTACTTTTTATATGAACTGACTTTTTTTTGGTATCGCCTCCGTCAAAGGTCCAAGCGAGCTGAGAAGATACTCAAAGATGACGTGAAAACACTGCAGACGACGGGTTTCCCACAGCATGACACTGTAACTGTGGAGTAGGGTACTTCTTATTTTACCATTTTAATTCTCCACCTTATTTTAGCACGTACTCACAAACTAATCTGCTCACCTTGCTTTCACCCTTCACTTCTCTTTCCCAGCTACACACACACACACACCTACACCTCTGACCTCTCACTGCACACGGCTTGTACAGCCCCGCCTATTTCTGTCTCTCTCCCCCTGCATGTGTCTGCTCTGTTGACTTTCCTCTTCAGCAGTGTGTTTTATAAACACACAGATGTGTGTCTTTGCAAGAGTGTTTTGGATCTGAGTTTCTGCATTGCAGGAGTGTCACATCTGAATGTCACCCCCAAGTTCGTGCAGTGGCCTGTCTGCATCCCTCTAGCAGGTCAGTCAGGTTGAAAAACAATCTTACTCTTCTTATGCCCGGTGTGCATGTGTGTGAGTCTGTGTAGGTGTGTGTGTGTATATGTGAGTAGGCGTGTGAGTGCAAGACTATGTTAGAAAATTCACAGAAGCTTTAATATTCTTTAAATCGTGGTCTAACAGGACACAGGAGGGTTAAACAGAATTAATAGGCCTGGGAAAGCAAATCTCATACATAAATGATTATGTGGTGCGTGTGCGCGTATGTGTGTGTGTGTGTGGGTGTGTGAAAGAGAAGAGAGAGAGAGAGGGGGAGTGCTGACTGGGCGTTTGCTTCATGTAAATGCAACATGATTAATGAACTCAGCATCAAATAGGAGAAAGAGCACAGAAAAAACCTTCAACAGCAAAAAAACAAAAAAAACAAAAACAAAACTAACTTAGGCCGTGACTTTCCTGTGACTGCACCACGATACATGACGATACATGATACATGACACCATTTCCATTTCCTCCACCAAACACACCCGGAGGATCTGAAAGCAAGCCTCTGTCTCCGTTAGATTCATTGCTGTGACTAAAAACCAATAATTGTCTAATGGCAGAAACATTCAATCACCGCAAAAATCAACCCCTTCCTTAGCCCATGGCTTTGAAAGAGAGAGAGAGAGAGAGAGCATGTGTGAATGAAAAAAACAACAACAACAAAGACTGTGAACAAAGGCATACAAACACCGTTATGCTTAACTCTAGCTTGGCCTAAAAACCCAATTTTCAAATTCACTCATGTTTTCCAGGGTTTTCCATGACTACAACTGACAAAACAAGTTTTATCTGAATCCCTGCACCTAAAAATGACTCTCCATTACGTTTTTCCTCCTCAATTTTCTCGTCTGTTTGGTCTGTTTTGCTCTGTGTGTTTGCCTCCCTGCCTCTCTCTCTCTCTAATTTTAGCTGAGTGTGTGTGTGTGTCTCTGCTCGGCCCTGTGTGTCCTAAACGACATTAAAGTCGCACAGCCACATTTGGCTCAAATAATGAATCATCGTTATGTCTAACCTTTGTGAATCATTTTATGGATCTTATTCATATGAAGGATTTTATGAATCATCCATGCAAATCACATTAGCAGGCTGTCCGGAGCTTTGACACGCCCTGTTGAAAGTGCTGCATAAATGCGGTTTGATTATTGAATTAATTTATTTATTATTGCATGTGATTATCTACATCTGTTTAGACTGTCGACATTTAAGTTTACTGCGTTACCAAGTCATTTCTGACATTAGGTGCTAACAGACTAGAGCCACACACACACACACACACACACACACCTCCCCATCCTTGAGAGGCTGTGGACCCCCGCTGCTACCTTAAGCAACACTCATTAGTTTATCACAGCTTGCATGAAACTTGGGAAACACAGAGCGGGCTGCTTGAAATATCGCTGTAATTATGACAAATGACATATCAAACTAGCAAACACTGACGCTACGTTCATTTCAGAGCACAACTTGGACTTTCCCGCTGCGACTAATGTTGTGTTCTGGGTGGCCACTTGAGAAGAATGGATGCCAGCAAGTGTAAAGGAGGAAAACCAAACGTGTATGCAGCAGTATTTATTTAAGTAGCATGTAAACACTCTTAAATTCATACAATTCTTACTATAAACAACAAATTGCTTTTTTCTGCATGCCATTTTCTGTCATCTGAATCACTTGAACTGAAATTGGACAAAGCAGAGCGCTGAAATTATACCCGAATGTCCAACTTCTTTCATTCCACTTCATTTTTCTCACAGGTTGGAGCGTGTTTGAAGTGCATGCAGCATTACACCACCAATTTGAAAATGCACGTGCACAGGAGGTTCCCGAGCTAATGTTAATCCGATAAGGGCACAGGGGCTAACTGCGGCTAGGGTTAGCAATCATTACATTAAACGGGGATGTTAGCAGCATGCTAACCCCAGCAGGCTGCATAAGTCATGGTGTTATGGTCAGGGCGAGGACAGGAGGAGTGAACGCTCTGTGGGAGGGACCTCATTATAAAATCACCCACAGTGGAGCCCTCACGCTCACAAGGGCCTGGCTTTCATCCGCATCGACATCAACACTTCAGAAAAACATTGATTTACAGTAGAGGTTAGCCTGCACACTGGGAAGACTGAAGAGCCAAGGAAATGGACTACATTACGTGGAGTGTGTTGGCAAAGACAAAAGAGACTCCTTTTTCTGTACTCTAAAGGTAAAGCTGTTATCTTGGCGTGTTCGGAGACCGTTTGAAAAATCCGGAAAGAAGCTTGCACTCTTGACAAAGTCATCAAAACCAAAAAAACTTACATTACGTTGACTAAATCAGTGTCTTGCTGAAAGTGTGTGTGTGTAGTGTCTGTTCCATTCCTATGAAACACACTTCATGGAAATACCTAAATATTAAATTTGTAATAGACTCTCTCTCTCTCTCTCTCTCTCTCTCTCTCTCTCTCTCTCTCTCTCTCTCTCTCGATATGATATGTGGAAGTGGTGACAAGATTGTGGACAGAATAATCAGGATGAATGAACAACCTCAATTCTCAAACCTTTTGCCAAGCCCACAAATCCTGACTTGAAGTGGAGAACAGGTGTGTGTGTGTGTGTGTGTGTGTGTGTGTGTGTGTGTGTGTGTGTGTGTATACCTGTGTGAGCTGCTCCAGTTTCTGTTTCGCCCCCCTCAGGACAGGATCAGTATTGCGAACAGTCATCTCCGGGTTTTCTCTCTGGGCCTTTAGGCTGCTGTCAACCACGCGACCTGTATAACTGCAGAAAGACAGAGCGAGAGAGAGAGAGAGAGAGAGAGAGAGAGCTTATAAGAGATTATAAATCACAGTCATTACCAGTCAAGCAGTGAAGCAATCAGTCAGTCAGCCAGCCAGCCAGTGAGACTGAGAAGGGGATGAAGTGTGACTTGGTATGTTAGTTGAGGTATAAAGAAGTAATTTAATCAATCAGCCAAACTCCTGAAGCATGCAAGCTCCCTCCTGCTTCCGTATGCCGGCAAACTCCATCTCTTTATTTCTCCCTCTACACCTCTCCCTCTCTCTCTCTCTCTCTCTCTCTCTTGTAGAATTGATAGTTAGCTGAAACCAATACTCTGGGTTGGAGGATTACTCACATAACCTCTAAAGAAAAGAGATACTCGCTGGCCCAGTTCTGTGTATGTGTGGACGGTATGTGTGTTGCTCTCCTGCCCCAGTTTTCTCACAGTCACTATACTACTGTGCTCTATCAGAGCCTCAGGCAATAATTCACTACAAACACACACACACACACACACACACACACATACACACACATAAGCAGTAAAATTAGTTTTATCCCTGGCCGAAAAACAAAGAAGCACTGACTTCACCGACATCCAAGCAGATCAGTTCCTCCAGCTGATGGCGACATGAACAAATCCAGGGACAAAGATCAACAAATCCTCAGACGCTGCCTTGTTTTAAATCATGGGAGATTTTATTTAGAACAGACACCAGGCCACATTCACCAAAATGATTTAGTGAACGTGAAAAAAACAAAACGTCCGCACATACAAAATGAATGAATATTTGCAAACGAGGATTTACTTCCAGACTTGCCTCTGGACTTTTTCAAATGATCCATCAAGTAGACTGAGAGGGAAAAATAAAATTTATTACCGGGTGTCAGCGCTCATCAGCCGGTGTGTGCGCGCCTGTGTGTGTGTGTGTGTGTGTGTGTTTATACTTGCTAGAGGGGTATGTAAGTAGGCTTCACTTTAATTCTGAGGACAGTCACAGCCCTCCCCAAAAAAAGGTTAAATAGGGAGGGGCGATTCCAGGTTGTTGTTGTTGTTGTTGTTGTTTTATAAATAATTGTGATTCCAATTCCTTGTGGTGGAATTGATGGAGGCTTCCAAGGAAGGGATGGGGGGGCTTCAACATATTGCACACATTGTGATATATTCCATATAGGAGCTTATGTATTTGTGATTATCTTTTTTTAGTTGTTTTGCTGTTCGTTTATGAACTTGTTTAAATAAAAGTTGAAATAAGAGTTTAGAGTTGAGAATGCAGCTGGAGTCAGTTTAAACTCCATTTATTTTCAGAATAAATTCTTACAATCAACATGATAGAACGAAGAGTCGACTCTTTTGGACTTTGATGACATGCTTTTCGGGCCATCTAGCTCTTGCTCAACTATAAAATTTAATTAAACGCACTAGATTTTCACATGTTATGAATCCTTTATTGGTGTTGAGGGAACAGTCAACTCCATACTAAACTCAATACATACTGCACACAAAATCTCACACAAACCCAAACCTTTAATGCTTTATGGTCATTTACGTCTTTCATGACCCTTTTTTTGAAATGTGCCAGTCCACTTTGTAGCAAAAGTGAGATCTCAATCGTTCCGTTTTAACATCTAAAGGAAAGAAACAGTCGATTTCTAACTTAGTATTATTATTAGTAGTAGTGGTAGTAGTGGTAGTAGAAGTATTATGTAAAGCGTGTTGGTCAGGTTGACCTCTTACAGAGAGAGTCTGAGAGATGGAGCTGAGCAGGGGAACAGAGAAAAGTATGACATTAAAGAAAAGCAAAAAAAAGAAAAGAAACAAAATTTCATGATTCATATTTTGTGTAATTTCCATCCCAGACCTACTAGCTAATACAATCAACCACTAAGTCGCTAACCACTGTGTCTACGCCCTAAAAAAACACAAACAAACACACTCGGGCTATGGCAACGAGGGAAAGGGATTGTGGGAACCAGAGCGGAGACGGATGGAGGATCTAGGCTGAATCAAAGCAAAATAAAAAGATGCGACTGATGCCAAGAGATGGTGTGGTGGTTAAGACCCCAGCCTCCAGAGTCATGTTCACCCCCGCTGCTCTGGGATCAGATCCCACCAGAAACTGCACTCCGGCGTCTGTCCTGATTTGTAGCGTTCTGAGCCTGCACGCTGTCTCTAATTTTCGCCTGTCTTGGCGAACCCGTGCGCGGGACAAGTTTTGATGCACATGTATTGCAGATAAATGCGTGTTTGTATACATTTATGTATGTTCATGGATCTCCTTGCATGCAAGAATAAAATTAATATTTGCCATGATTTATACCTGGAAACAGAGCAAAAATGCAATAGTAAGCAGCTAAAAATGAGAAGATGCATCCTAGTTGATCTCCATCGATGAAAAGTTTTCAAGTCTCTCACTATATATATAGGATGGGAGCTTATCTAGGCTAATATAGATGGGATGTGATGTTTCCACGTGCCGACTCCAAAACAGAATAATTGAGTATCCCACATAATAAGGGGATACTGGTGGGCATGCAAACGCATTCACACATGTAATGAAAGGTTCGGCATGAACTCTCGTCCAATGATGTGCCACATGCAAGCCAAGAGAGAGCAGAGAAAGAGGGAAAGAGGAGAGAAAAGGAGAGAAGCGAGAGGAGGAGAGGAGAGGAGATGAGAGGAGGAGTGATGGAAGGAGAAGAAAGAGAGCAGTGAGAGAAGGAGAGTTAGGAGGGAGGATGAAAAAAAAATGAAAGCTCACTTATAAACCACAAAATGGGCCCCGGGGGGAAAATCCCAAGATTCCTCAGACTCCAGCAACGATTTGAGGGATCAATGTCACCACCGCACATCAAATACATCTGTTACAGACATTCCACTGTCAACACCTCACAAATAGACTGCCATATATCTTGTTTTCCTTTATCTTTATTAAGACCAGGAATGTGCAAACAGGCCAGTATTGCGGTTCTCGAATCCTGGCCCTAGACTTGGAGGACATGTGACTCAATTTGGACTTGATCACCTTTGACACAGTGTGCACATCTTCTCAGCCTCGCCGTGAATTTGCACCTGATCGTCCGATTGGTTATGCAGACTTACACTGCTATACACAACTTAGAGCCACTACCCACATTGTTAAACCTGTGTTAAATGTGACAGATGTGCATTTGCATCTGTTCTTTTTTTAATTTCTTCTGACATCAAACAGTTGAACTCAAAATGGTTTCTTGGACTTGGCAACTTGGGAAAATTGGGAGCTTGAGACTCACTTTTTACTCGAGGTATGGTGACTGGACTCCAACACTGAATGGAGCTAGTATGTGTCAGTCTGTGTTAGTCCAAATTTGTAATCACTATTTAGAATGTAAATTTAAGCCAGTGGCAGTAAAATCACACTTGTTGATCAGTTTTATTCCAAGATGCACTCTGTTCTGTCATCTTTCTGCAACTAGTTTAGGACTACACACTTATGCTTGTTTATATTCTAAATGCTTCACACGTTCAAAGACTGACAGCCTTGTTTTCCATCAACTGGCACTTCTGGTCCTGTAATGCAAATTTGAGGAGCACCGATGTGTTTACAGGGCATGTCTGCTAAAAGTGCCCTGTAAATATCTTACATTGTGCCCCAAGTGGCTTTTTATTTATTCAAACTAAATCATTGTACATCTTGTGAACCTATAAATATAATCACTGTTGGTTATCACTACATCCCATATAGTAGTAGGATGTTTTTTACATATCACAGACATACAGTCCAGCTAATAGACAGCTCTGTCATCAGTGGTCATTTACAGCAAACATTTACAAATATAAGTGAAATGGCATAATAAATGATCAAATGATTTGTTGATGTGGTGCTTCTGCATGGAATAAGACATTTGAGCGCTCACTCTTTCCTTAAAAATAATTACACAGCTCCCAGCTTTCTTTACCAGCTGAAGCTTGTACAGGGTGCTCCTAAACTGCTGAGAGGCCGTCAGGTATTTTGAATATTATTACCATAAGAAACAGATCAAAGAAGAATCTTAAAACAAGTCATTTTAATGGTATTTCAAAATTGTGCTACACAATATTTTTTATGTAAAACTATACCCACCTTATCACCCAAACACTTTACATGGGGCTACAATAGAAAACAATGTCCCATGTAAATTAGCTGACATGCTGTTTTTTTTACCTGATGTGAAATTAGGAATGAACACAAGTGGAGAAACCTTCGCCATGCACTTGAAATAACCAATCCAAACTCAGGAGAGGAATAAAACCTAAACTCCTAAACAGCAGGGAGTGAGTGCTCCATCCAGAAAGAGCTGGACTCGCCAAACATTAGATCTTTTGCCTCTCTTATCTCATCCTTTGGCGTAAAACATCACAGAGCACCGGGATGGTGCTGTGTGCTGTTTACTGATGTCATGGTGCATGATTTCTGGGTATTGAAGACCTTATGTTTTCTAACTCCACCGTTCAGGGCCACCGCCAGTGTGAGAAACTGCCTGCTGCAACTTTAATTGATGATGGTCTTTCACTTAAATCACATATTGAGGGTTGTGATTTTCATTTCAGTGGCAACGAGGGCTGGTTACCAACAGTATTATACCTTCGCCTGATTACAGAGAAGTGTTATAAATCAAAGTTTTTAATATCTACAGTATTTTCACATGTTCAACTCCTACATTTATGATTATGAAATGATGAATCTGTCGATATCGTGAATAATTGCATGTATCTTCCACACCAGGTGATCATTTCTAACTGAGGGGTGCTGGAGTTTTAAGCGTGGTCCAGATGACAGAAAGATTTGCAACTGTGAGCAATGCTTGGAAGATCTGAGGAGCGACAGACATAAATCACCGGCCTATAATGGCAATGCTGCTATGCCTTTGCCCTCAGAAACTGCAGGGTTGCCAACAGTAACACACACACACCCCCACACACACACCCATCTCTTGGGACTCAAGCCTGCAGGCAACAATTAAAAGTGGCATTAGCGTGCACACAAACACACACACACACGTTCATACTGAAGATTAAACTCCCAGAGGTGGTAATCAGATATGAGAGAGGCGTGTGATTGTTACAGTTGCGACCTCAATGGTAAATCTAGCTGCATTCCTGCGGAGTCATTTACATAGTTCTCTTGCACCCACACACTCATACATAGATACACATATACACAAACACACACCTGAGGCATACAGATCAGGTACCAGCTCTGGAACCGAAAAGCTGCGGTTTGCTTGGACTAGGGAAAATTGGTTTCTGTGTCTCGTTCTTCTCCATGTAAAGTCGTCTTCACCCCCTCTGGCTAATCTTCTCTCTTTTCAAACCTTTTCCTTTTCCTGGGGAGCAGGAGGGACTGGTGTAAAATATAGTTCAATCTTTTCAAAAATAAAGGAAAAAAAAAAAACACCAAACATTGGGTGTGGCTGTCTTAAACGGTAGATGCCGCAGGTCATGCCGAGCTACTTGGGATCCTAATATAATGCTGCCCTCTCCTGGTGGCCTCCAGCTATTACAAACAGGAGCCTGCTCATCAATTTGTGCATGTAGCTGCAAAACACAAATGTTTTCGTGTTGCACGCTGTCACATGACCATATTTCTGTAATCTCAGTTAGCTGACAATGGGTGATAAAGGATGGACAACATAGCCCAGGGGCTTTAAAACTTTTTGGTTTGTGTCAAGTATTGAATTGATTAGATGTCATACTTAGACACTGACAAACAGATTCAGTGGTGAGAACAGTGTTACAATCATCCCTTATACTTTTTTTTTTGCATCATAACAGCTTTTTGGTGAATTAAGTTATAATGAAATTAAACTATTCCTCATTTGCTGAGGACCTCGTGGAAGCCCTTCTAGGACCCCCGAAGGCCTCCAGACCCCACTTTGAAAACCACTAATATAACCACTGAGCTGCTGAATCCAAATAAATCATCTCAACGCCATTAGATTTTACCTCCGAGAGAGCACATGTATGATGAAGTGGATTTGAAGAGTCTGGTTGAGATCAATACTTTCTGTGCAATGGGAAAAGAAACATGATGTGTGTGGAAGAAATACACACACACACACGCACACACACACACAGGGCGATGAGAATGGTGATGTTTTGGCATATGTTCTGTACTGACCCCTCATCTGAGTATGCACAATATATAATATTGTTGTCAAAATGTACTTATTGTACACCTTGACTTAAGTGATTTTGATGCTGATTCTCATAATTGCTTTCTGAGGATGTGGTTTTTCATGCTCTCTTACATGTTACAGTATCTGTTCTCCTCTCTCTCATTCTCTTATTTTCTCATCTTT
>OMLB01030403.1:8208-29446 GCA_900302555.1 Myripristis jacobus | reverse complement strand
GGACATTCTTTGTGTGTTGTTGGGGAGTTATTCAAAATTGAAGGCACACTGAACCAGCATGGCTACTATGCAGCATCCTGCAGCCCCATGGCATCCCATCCGGTTTGCGTCTAGTTGGACCATCATTTATTTTTCAACAGGACAATGACCCCAAACACACCTCCAGGCGGTGTAAGGGCTATTTGACCAAGAAGGAGAGTGATGGAGTGCTGCGCCAGATGACCTGGCCTCCACAGTCACCTGACCTAAACCCAATCGAGATGGTTTGGGATGAGATGGACCGCAGAGTGAAGACAAAAGGGCCAACAAGTGCTTAGCATCTCTGGGAACTCCTTCAAGACTGTTGGAAAACCATTTCAGGTGACTACCTCATGAAGCTCATCGAGAGAATGCCAAGAGTGTGCAAAGCAGTAATCAAAGCAAAGGGTGGCTATTTTGAAGAATCTAAAATATAAAGTTATTTCACACTTTTTTGTTTACTACATGATTCCATATGTGTTCATTCATAGTTTTGATGCCTTCAGTGAGAATCTACAATGTAAATAGTCATGAAAATAAAGAAAAAACATTAAATGAGAAGGTGTGTCCAAACTTTTGACTGGTAGTGTATACGTGTCAAAACACAGCAGCATATCAAGCATTCATAAAATGTAAGATGGAAATATGTAAAAGACGCTGAAGATGCCTGGCTGATCTCTATTGAGAGACTCTCCCTCAGTTTTTGGACTTAAACAGCAAAGGCATGGCTGCCTTTGGTCTCCAACAGAGCAGCATTCTCCAATCAAGGTGAACACCCCGGCATGCAGGGGGTTAATAAGTACAATTTAAGTAAAAGGGTTCCTGCAGGCCTTGGAAATCCCTGTAAGTTTGCGGTTTTGAGAGTAAATCAAGACAATACTGTATTCACGTTGAGCAAATCATCGATAATGAAGATTGTAGAGGAGTAGTTTGTTCATTTCGTTGTGGGCTTTTATGGTCTCTCAACCCCTAAGATGAAATGCATGTCTTTTTTTTTGTTTTTTTAATTTTCACCCAGCTTCAGTCCATTTGAGTACAAGTGTCTCCATTAGCAACAAAGGGCATAGAGAGAGAATCAGAGGCATTGAGAGAGAGAGAGAGAATTTTCATGCTAGTCAGTTGCCACTATGTCCTAATTTGCTCTCACTTACACACACACACACACAAAATGAAACTCTCGTCTGTAACAACGGCCTTTCATCGTACCAACAAACACAGCCTAATGGACTCTCTGTCACACGCCCACACACAGAAAACACACACCACCACGCACATCAGCACACACAAACACTTTGAGGAGATGAGTGTGTTTACCACGCCGCGGCGGCCTCACTTTACTCCATACGAGCCCACACAGCCCTCTTGTTGACCACAGCAGCATCGTAAGAAAAACACCGCAGCGCTCATTCTGAATGGGACGTCCCATTTAAAGATGCACTCCTGAGGTGCCCCTTGTGGGTCTTGACCAGTTTACTTTCCTGGAGATTGATTACCTGTCCTTGTGTGAGGAGTGGATCGTATATCCACTGTGTGTCTGTCCATTTACTGTGTTTGAACAAGGATGTGTGCTGGGTGTCCATTCATTTCATCTAGGCAGTAAACAAAGGGTTTCAGACCAAAAACAATCTATTTTGGGTAAAGAAAAAAATGTTTCTGGCAACATTTCACTAATCTGCCTTTTTTTGTAAGCTCTTGCAATGAGATTGGTGCTTTTGAGAGCTGACACAGATACCAATATATTTGCAATAATCAAAATATTGAGTTCATCCCCAATAATTTGACAGGCAGGGTGGAAAATACTCTGAAACATGATTTAGACCAAGGGCTATATTTGTCCAAGGGCCAGAATTTTTCCAAGCAAGACACTGCACAATTTATTCAAACCTAATTAGCCTATTTTTTGTTTAATATTCTCACTTTCTTACAAAATGTGATGTAATGTTATGTTAATGCCATTTTTATTAGCCAATATCAGTGTGAACAGACGCCTTAAAAACATGAGAAATCCATAATAATAACTAGATACTTGACCAGACAATGTCCTAGTAGGGCGCAGACCTCTGCTAAGGAGACAGTTCGCTGAGGAGTGATGGTTAAAACCGGAAACTTAATGGCAGAATGCAGTTATCATTGGCAACAACAAATATTAATCAATGTAAACTGGTTTTGACACTATAATGCAGTGTCCTGATTGGCGGAAAACCCTGGCAAGAAGAAAAAAAAGCCTTTGCAATTGTTTGTGTTGCAAGCAAAAGCCAAAATGTCTTTTAAATGAGAACATGTGGGGAAAAAAATTAAATAAAACATATTATTAAATTAGAGCCATGAGTTTATTCCTTTTACTTGAATGAAGATACAGTAAAAGCCAAGTAAATCATAGTCACAAAAGTAATCATAATAAAATTATTTTCATCTCAGTTGGTTTTGGTGTTGCTTCAATACAGGAAGAAAAATATGCTGTATATCCTAAATAATACTTTTTTTCCCTCACATTTTCTGGATTAATTAATATTTTCCAGGCTGCATGGGCCGCCAGTTATGTGTCAACTAACTTTCCAGTGAAACTATTTTGAATAAATAATGATGTAATAAGTTAATAATTCCTTCAGGGGTGGCAGTCTAATAGGAATATTTAATAAAATCAGCATTATATATGCCTTTACTCACACTTCAGATGAGCCATTACTTCAGTAACCCATAATGTGATTCACTTTCATGCCAGTGATCAGATCAGTTGTTAATTTTTCAGATGGTTGATGTCTGGTTTCGTCATGAACTTCTGTGCTGTGTTTGCGCCCCAGTTAATGCTTAACTCCTCTCACCTACCTGTCAGCTTTAAATATGTTCCCTGCAAACATATTCAAACATTAATTTTAGCCCGGCTCCCTCCGGTGTATCAGTTCACCGAGGTGCAGCACACACAGGGACGCTGCAATGCCGCACGGCGCAAAAAATAGAAAGTTGAAGCAAAACAGGTTTCATACCGAGTTTCATCGGGTTCAGCTCAACTGAGAACTTGATGAGGCCGTAAACATATTGCCGGCCGATGTTCTATTTCTGCACCTGTGAAAAGATCGTTTGTTAAAAAAGTCAGCAGTTCAGCTCGCTTGTGTGCTGTATGGTGTTGTGTACTCTGGTGAGCATTTATGTATAGCAGAGCTTTTCTTCCCTGAAAGGTTGGACCATCCAGCATGCGAGCAGAGAACGAGTAGATCACGGTTTCAGTGTTTGAATCTAAGCCACCTTAGTCTCCTCTCAGGTGGCTAGGATGAGTGAAAATAGCAACATGGTGAATGCTTCAAGCACGATTCACACTGCAGCTACACATCAGGAATATGATAGACAAATTTTTGGTATCAATACTGAGGCCTACAATTAGAAGACAGTTTTCTGATAAACAAGAGAGTGATTGACTAAAGGAGACGATGGTGTGCTTGACTGTTTCAGGAATCGGAAATGGTTTTTGAAGTGGTATGACAAATTTATAATGCAGTGTGGGAACTGGAGTACCCAGCACCCAGTCCTCAGTTTGGGTTGAAAGTGTGTCCATACTGTCTTGTATGCATTGGATTTACACAAATCTTTGCTGCACTCAACAACTTTGTACATTGGTTTCTCCATGTGACAGCAACAGGAAACTGTAGGGGAAAAAGTGGATTAAAATAACCACAAATCATGTTACTTAATGCAAGTAAACCACATGTGCACATGAATGTTTAGCTCCCTGTGGTGTGCCATACCACTGGAGTGCACTCACCGCTGTTTCAGAGGCAATTTGGTATCTAGAGGGGATGGGAGTTGCAATCAAGATTTAGATCGATAAAACACCAAAACATTTTTTTTACTGAAATCATTTTACCTATTGTATCTTTGAAGTAAAGCTCAAACACCTTGATTCAGTGATGTATACTCTTAAATTACAATATTCTACAGAAATCTAACCAGGAACGTTTTTTCTTTACCCTCTGAACAGAGTTGTTCATGCTTTCACTGGAAAGCATTGACTCTCATCTAAAATAAACAGTGAGCTAAAATATCCCTATCTCTAACCCTAAAATAAAATCGTTGGTCTGTTTTCTGACAAAAAAAAGCATCTTCACAGGCCAAAGTAGCAATTTAAAAAATTCAGTTTAAAGTTAAAGCAAGTTTAAAGCAAAAACCAAAACCAAAAAAAAAAAAAAAAGGAAACCAAAAAAAAGGAAAAAGGAAACAGCCATGGTGACATTGCTGCATGGACATAGAGTATGGCACAGCGTGACAGTGCTGACATCCTGACAAAACAGGATCTCACAAACAGAGACCAGAGTGCAGAAATCACACATACATTCAATATCTGTTTGCATCCGGTACGCTTGCAGCTCCAAAGGTAAGGAGCCCTTATTGTTTGTGCCGTGTGCCGCTGTGTTTGCAGGCTGTGTGAGCCGTGCATGCTGGACCCTGGATGTGGTTTCTGTTACCGTGAGAACGGCTCAGCGCTCGTCACCTCCTCCTGCGTGCCAGTCAATACGGCCTCCACCGAGCAGGCAGCATGGGGCAGGTGAGTCACAGGAAGCACAGTGAGTACGTGTTTGTGGCATTTTGTCATGAGAGGATTAGAGGAAATAGCGGCATACTGTATGTTTGTAGGATTATAGAAAGTTGAACGGTGAACACTAGTGATCGGGTTTTTCAGTGAACAAAGGCCAGGTGCTTTTATTATAGAAAAAAGAGCAGAATACATGCATGGCCTTTTGCATTCCTCACATAGTTCAACTTTCACACTGTTACTTTCTCTGTGCATGAAAGTATTCATGCTTAACTCCAGTACAATCTCTCAATCAGAAGGCCACTATTTGGGGTTTAAGCTGATAAAATGGGTGCATTTTCACATTTTTACATAACAAACTTGCCTAGTGAAACGTTTAGTTTCCTGTTAATCCCTAAATATGCAGGAGCACAGCTGATATGTAATTAAATGCGCCTCTCTCCTCCAGATGCTCCAACTCCAGCCAGATGAGAGAGCAGACTTACTGGGCCTACAACTACTGTCCCACCTCGTACTCGTGGCTGGTTTTACTGGGCCTGGTGCTCTACCTGGCTGCCTTCGCTCCAGGTGAGAGACTCAACCTCAGTGTGTGTCTGTCTGTCTCAAACCCATTATGTTGCCTCTGTGTGTGTGTGTAAACTTCTCTATTTCTCAGGCTCTGTGGTTACACAGTCATTTCAGTGTCACTTGTGCACAATAATCAGACATTGCTGTAATATCTTCAACACCAGATATGTAATTACAATTTACACTTCAGTCCAAAGCAATGTTGATATGAGATTTTTATACCAACAAGCAAAGATCTATTCAGGAGAGAACAGTGATATCAAGTGCCAGAAAGCTCCGGTTCTGGTCCAAAGGACAGAGGAGCTACAAAGCAGTGCAAAGAGGGAATATATAGAGTGCAAAAAAAGGGCATGCAGGAAGGAGGAGAGCACACAGGCAGATTTTCTTTTTTCTTACACAGTCCATTAGGTGAGCAGGTGTTCCCTGAAGAGTTGGGTTTTTAGCCTCCTCTTTAAGACTGAGAGGCACTCTGTGGATCTAATGGAGTTTTGCCACTCAGAGGATATGAAGATCACAGTTCTTTGAAACTGAGAGGGAGAATGGAAAAACTGACCCATATTTAAAATTACAAAATGTAACTTTTCATGTTGAAGGAGCCAAATGTTTTGTTGGTAATGCCACCACTAGTCTTTCGGGAGCTGTCCTCTTTGAAACGCCAGCTTACACCAACGCTGAATTAGCCAGCATACCTCTTGGAGTAGAACAAGAAGAGGGCAGAGGAGAAACAGACGGCAAATGAAGCCAATTAACAATAATCTTATTGTTGTCCGTCACTGTTGCTGTTGCTATGTCATCCTGCACTGTGGCCGCCAACCTCAACACACCTCACTGTGGACAACACCCACAGCAAATGGTTCATTTCCAAAAAAATGTCCTGAACATCACCATCAAGCCAAATTTCAGGCAAAACAGAGGAACTCAGGCATGAACACACGGGCTCACAGGCAAACCGATGATGTACATTCACCAAACAGTCTTATTTTTACACTGATGAACACATATTGACATTATTATATGATTTTTGAAAGGGTTTCATGAGCCCAAGAGATTGAGAGAAGAGGTTTTCAGCTGGCAGTTGCAATTTCATGATAAAAAAAAATAAAAAAAAGACTTGCATTGTATTTTGCAGCTTTTAATAAAAACTGCCACACATAACAGCCATTTTCAGGGCCAGTGTTTGGAATCAGATCTCAAAAATTACATTGAACTGACAAGTGTGAGCCTCGCATGAGACACACCGTACCTCTGTGTCTCTCTGTCTAAACTGCTCTCCGTCTCCATGTCTTTATATAGTAACGTCATTAGGATTGTCATCTCTCTCTCTCTCTCTCTCCCTCCCTCTCCCTCTCTCTCTCAGGGATGGGTCCGATGCCCTGGACCATCAACTCAGAGATCTACCCCCTGTGGGCGAGGAGCACAGGCAACGCTTGTTCAGCCGGAGTCAACTGGACATTCAACATCCTGGTGTCCCTCACCTTTCTGCACATGGCTCAGTATCTCACCTACTACGGTAATTTTTTACCCCTCAAGAAAATTGGCCAATTTACAGAGCAATGCTGGTACCCGTTCCTGTATTTTTTCACAAACCGCTCAGTGTTTTGATGCTTTATTTTTCTAGGAAGTCATTGAGACACAGGATGCCAAGCTCTTTCAGGATCTGAACGTATAGCTGGTGTTGAAAAATCATGTCAGGGCACACATATCTCAAATATGATGCCAAATCCTGGTTTTGAAACAAGAAACATTTGATCATGTGAGGCTGCCCAGGCCAGCGGGAATGTGTACGTTGTATTTAATTAAGTATTTTATGAATCTAAACTGGTGTGATGTGGTGCCTGAGAACTGTAAACCCTGCGATTCTACTTTAACTCATGAGTAAATATACAAATAAATTCTTTATTACTAAATTATTTCCTGTGCAAAATTTGTACACGTGATTTGCTTTACTAAATGGAATCAAACCAATTTTCTAAAAGTTGGCTATTTACAAACTAGATGAAAATGTGACCCTAACCCTGCACGCATGATACCATTTACAGATTGTGTAAGCACGTTACGTCAAGCCCAGTGAGGCAGCGGCGGATCAATACCCCGAGGGTTTTTTTATGACGTAAAAGAGGTTGACAGCGTCCTCCTCGTGCCTCGTCAGCCGGTGTGGCTCAGCAGCAGGTTTCCTCCTAATACAGGAACTGACCTTTCATGGCGCTGGCATTCGATCCATCAAGGGTGATGGTGGAGACATCCTGAGACGCACAGGGTTAATGATTCAGTCGTTCATCCTTTCACACTCATACTTTTTCATGTGTAAAAAGCATGTATCTTGAAATAATAAAGCGGAAACATAATGAGATTGTCATAGAAATGCTAATGGGCATGGGGCGACTCTTGGTAGAGCGTGCTATTTTTCATTTCATACCACAGGATTTTACATTATGCACACTTGCTTGTATTATTCCGAGGAGGAAACAGAGATCACTGTGGTCAGGAAAACTCATTAAACCTCAGTCAGTGTGTGCTGTGTTTTGCTGTGTGAACATGTGTGTTCTCACGCCGTCCCCTATTGACCTGCTGTAATGTCACCTCGACAGGGCCATTTTCCCTCCACTCCAGAGTCACTGTATAATGACTAAAAGCCTGAAAGCAGTATTTCAATTCGGCGGAACATTTTTACTTTTGAACACACACGCCTCCACAGAAGTTCACGGGCAGTCAACATCCAATATTAGCTGACCCGAGCACCTGCTGTCCCCACCGGCACTCTGGCTTTTTCTCCATCTCTCAGTATCTATAAATGTGTGCAGGCAAACTTGCTTCTAAAACGTATGACCCTGGGCAATGAAACAAATGTTTCCTTGGTTTCCCTTGCAATGTGTGTATGTGTCAGAAGTAGTGTTGTGTTTTTTTTAACAAAGTGTTGCACAACTGAGTTATATCTGTGCCATTAACAAAAGCCAAGTGAGCTGCAGGTTTGTAGATTGCTAATGTTACTGTACACAATCAAGAAAAATGGAAATGTTCAGAGAGGCTTAAGGCTGATTCATGCTTCTGTGTAGAAACGCAACGCAGGCCTCAACAACTGTGATTGGTAAGCTTGGCAGCATCATATTTCCTCCTATGCATTCTCCTCATCATCCGCTCCTTATTCACTCGCCAGTTGAGTGATCCATGGACCAAATCCAGGAGAGAGTAACTGAAGAGCATCGCAAATATATACATTTTTACTGTACGACTCGTCTTCACAACACTACAGGCTGCCAGATGACAGCAAACTCCTGGAAAGAAATGTTTAAAAATGTCAAAATCAGCTGTGGTAGCCTCCCGTTGAGCGGAGAACATGCTTGACCCCAGTTTGTAGTTAACACTTTGTAGCTCTGAATTTCAGTAAAAGCAACTGTTGTTCAACATTGATTAGCTCCAACTCCAGCTTAGTTTAGCGACATAGAAACCCCAAAGCTAACTAGTATTTTGGCGGTGTAACTGCAGAGTATGAATGCTCACAATGATGTAGACTGCTTGTGTTGGTCAGCGTAGTGTGGTTTCTACACAGAAGCATGAACAGGCCTTTACTGTGGAACAAAAGGACTTCACACTTGCAACCAGAGAAGTCATATGTCTTGGTTATATGATGTTTATTCCGTTATGTAGTTAAATAATTGATGACATTTTCATATAAGTAAATGTCAGTGTGGAGAAAGATGATTTTGCATCAGTATAATGTGTGACATTTTCAAGTAAATGTCTGTTTTTCAACTCCATCACTGATTGATGTAAGTCAGAGGTGATTCTATCAATGCCATGTTTATGCCAGCTTTTAAATTTTGCATCTGGTACCAGGTTTGGGGCTTACATAGCAACAGCATTTCCAGGATTTTTTTTTGCTTTTTTGGAGGTGGTGCTCGTGGTTCACATTGTGCTACAAAAATAGTTCACCACACAAATGGCAGCTTTAGGTTTTGGTGCAAATGGTCACACACCTATTGAGAATGGTTTGCCAAAGTGAAATATACACACCCGCATATGTGTGTGTCCAAAGTAACATTGAGCTCCTTTATTCCTAGGGGTGTTCTTCCTCTACTCCAGCCTGGCCCTGCTGGGTTTCCTCTTCACCTATGGCTGCCTGCCAGAGACCAAAGGGCGGCGTCTGGAGGAGATCGAGGCGCTGTTCGAGAACCAGCTCTGCTCCTGTGGCGCCACCGACTCAGACGAGGGGCGGCAGGTCGAGTACATCCGGGTCAAAGGGTCAAACTACCACCTATCAGACAACGACGCCTCCGATGTGGACTAGAATGAGTTTCAGATTTGATGATCTCCCTCTGGGTGTTTCAGTAACTTCAGTGATTAGTGAAGCATGCAGAATGCTGGGGTTTATAGGAATCGGCGCTTACAAGGTCTCTTGTTGATATTTGTAGTGCGAGTGAGTTCACTTTCAATTCAGTCAATTCAGGAATCCCAATAAATGACAATGCATTTATCAGAAAGAGAATGAATGTTGTGTTTTAAGCTTACTTTTCTGAATCGAAGGTGAACTGACACCAAACCTGGAGCGGACCCTGCTTTAGTAAACAGATGAATTCTCAACAAAGCACCAGAGTTATAAAGGAAGGCTACAATATTGCCTTATCCGCACAATATTATATGTAGATGTAAATCTTTTCCTTTTAGCTGACGTCTTTATCCCCAGCGACTTGTCGTAGGTAAGTAGGTAGAGACAGTGTCTTGCTCGAGATATGGACAACTAGACAGGAAATATGACTGTTGAACATACTCTGAATGTACAAAATGTTAGGGAGGCTCATTCTTCCCATGAAGTACACTGATGAGAAGAATCCAACTAAAAGCCATTATTCCTTATCGATCTCCCTTATTAAATCTGTACCAAACACAAAGGAGGAGATGCAGATAAAGAGCACCAGACAAGTTAGAGATGGATTTTTCAGCGGCAAAAGGAGCTGCAGCTCAATATCAAGATGTCTAATATTTTGCACATTCAGTGTATAAACATTATTATATGTTTTATACAACACAATATTCTAGGTATAAAACATCTAAGGTGAAACAGCAACTACAATGTCAAGTACACCATAGCCATCGAAATAGTCTGAATATATTTTTCCATTGAGAACTCCATTGAAAAAAAAAAAAAAAAAGTGAATGTGGTCTCTGACACTAGAATAACACACAACCACAAACCTTTGAGGAAGTCTGTTGTAACGTATTGTTGCTCTACAGTACCATTATGCCTTTACATATGAAACACATCTGTTTACTGTTGTTGAAGCTTGTAGCATTGCACATTACTGTCACCTCCTCATTTGATGACACTTGCTGGGTTATTTTGATGACAGAAAAAAATAAATCTCCGCAGATGCGTATTGTTCGAGTTTGGCAAACACTCTAGTAGCACAAATAAGTGAGGTTTCTTCTCACAGTTAGATCAACGTCAGAAACAAGTACTCACTGCTTGACTTTAGCCATCTTTTTTTTCTGTAGTTTTACGGCCTCAGTTCAATTTCATATCTGCCTGTAAATTTGCTCGTGTTAACATCTCTGGAGAATATGGTGTTGACACGTCACTCCGTCGCTAGTTTGCCAAACTGTTGTGTAATATACAGCGATGACAAACCAACACGATGGTTTCTTCACAGCTGAAACTTCACCTGTACTATGATTTAGTCCAGTCTGTTCCTGAACGTGATCATTTTAGTGCCTGTGTATCGTATGAACTTGACTAACGGCCCGTACACTTGGGCCTTTTCCGTCCCATCTACCGAGGTGTATCATACCACGAGCGTTACGCCTACATAGCTTTTTTGTACATGTACAGATTTACATTTCACCTGTGATGGAATATTATTTTTTTACTCTCATTTCATGTTGTTTTTTTATTTTTTGTCTTCCTCCATAGCCTTATATACAAATTGCACAGCATATCATTTACGTGGTTCTTGTGTTATAAGTCGAGGAATATAGCGTAATTTGCCAATGTTGTTTTGTAAAATTGTAAAACTGTGTGAGGTTACACCTTGTTAGTCGAATACACATAGGTTTCTGTGTAGCAAAAGCTGTTTGAAAGTGGACAGCGGAATAACAGTACTCAATTTACTAAATAAAGCTTGTGTTTTATGTTGTGTAACAAAACTAAATAGGTATATGAGGTGTTAAGAGGCGGTTAATGTTTGATGAACAGGTTTCTCTTGACAGGTGGTGTGTGTTTGTTTTGTTTTTTTAAGGACAGTACCAGTATTTTTGACATTTGGGTCTTAATTCATGCCTTAAATGAAGATAACACCTATTTTTAATATAGTCTCTAAATAGGAAGCTGTTCATCAGATGCTGTACCACAAAGTAACAACATTTTCAGTAACCTCTTAAAGTGTTTGCAAAATATTATGATATTTTTGGCTTGACGACATGGCACATTAATCAGTGGAAGCCTGTGGGAATGTGAAATTAATTAAAACACACAATTAAGTAAAATAGAAATGCCATGTATCTCTGAAGAAAATGCCGAAGCATATAGGACAGCACGCACGTGTGAAAATGCTGATGCTGCCCTTTAAACAGACAGTTAAAACTTCTTCTTAATATCTGGGTTTTAAGCAAATGAGGAAATGAGCATTTATACTGGATGCTGAACAAGCCAATTAGTCTTGTGTTCCCTGTTAAAATCTTGTTGTTTTTTTTCTCAAAAGCAGAGGAAGAAAACTGACAGATGAGATAATCCCACTTGTTTCCACAGCAGTTTCACTTGTTTCAGGATTTTTTTCTAGGAACAAGTATAAATGTTGAATGTTGAAACAAGGCAGAATAATGATCAAGACAATGACACTTGATTGTATAAAGTTCTTGAAACATGTTGATCAGCACTGGAAACAAGTGGGATTACCTCATCCCACAAGCAGATTTTTATTTTTTTTAATTTTTCAGAAAAACCTGATTTTAACAGTGAATATGGGGCTAAATTGACCTGTTAACATGGAAATTTTTGCATTGCATTTTTGCATGACTTCTGCCATGGAGATTTTATGGATTGGCTCAAAATCTGCAGTTACTACAATTCACCCACATTTTACATTGCAACAAACCATTTTGCAAATCATGAGTGGGTACTTAAGAAATCAAATATAAAATGTTTGGTTGAAACACCCACCTTGTAATGTCCTGCCTCTGTTGCAAACAAAGTCATCATCATTCATAAACCGAGGACCTGATAATTGGCTGCGTAAAGCAAACATTTCCTCGGGACTATTTACCCTGGCAGAGTCATCCAAGTCATCAGAACACAACAGTGCTGCTGCTTTTAGGAAAACAAATGTGGGCGACTTTATTATGGTGATGGAATACTGGTGTGAAGAAAGTTTGAAGTCTCTGAAAGTAGGAAAAAGCAGGAAAATGATATTGGAGCAGATGTTAGGGTAAACATGAAATATCACTGGTATGGTCCTTTAGGGATCAGTGGTGGCCTGCATGTTCTGCTCACTGAATTGTTTATATTTTGGACAGTATTTTTGAGTTCTGCTCGGAGAAAAAAAAAGTCAACTAGTAATACCTTGTCATTTTTATTTTAGTTTGGGTGTGTCTCTACTTATTTATTGAACTTCCTAAAATGGCTTAAAAATCAGCATTTAAAGCAAGCGGTCTGTCTCCTACAGACTGAGCAACTATAATTTTGAATGTCAAGGTAGTCTTTTAAGTTAAACATTTCATTTGGCCCAAGATGAGTTGTTACACCACACAAACTAGTTTTATTAAGTATTATAAAAGTAATTACACACAGGTAACACTCCTGCTCCACAACACACACTGTGTAATGACAAATTGTGTTAACCCGATAACTGACGTGTGGTGTTCAGCCTTTGACATCCAGTTGTGTTTCCTCTGTCTTTAGTCCTCTTCCAACTGGGGACATGCAATGTGTATTCATGGTGAAACGGTTGCAGTTTTTTTCTATGTGAAACAATTAAATGTGTTTCTACAGTTTATGAAGAACTACAAAAAAAACACAAATAAAAAATTAGAGTGCTGTATAGTATATTTGACTATTGTTCAAGCTGTACGTTTTGCTAGAATTTATATTCTATAAGACTGAATATATTAATGAAAACTGAACACTTGAATATGTATATGGGGAAATAAACTTATGAACCGAAATCTATAGCCTCGGGGCTTTAATTTATTGTGTTCTGATAAGAACATTTAAGAACAAACACTGTGAGCACTGTTTTCTCCATCCATCCACCTCTCCTTCATTAGCATCCCTCTGTTTTCCTTTGCTTCAACATAAGAAAAATACCGTCTATTTCTGTCAGTATTTCAGCCTCTTCTCAGAGTCTGGTAATGCTGCTGGCAGACGTGACCTCCTCCTTCTCTTCTTCTGGAAGGTCTTTCATAAGAGGGCTGTTTTCCATGAGGTCCTGCCTGCCCCCTCCATCCTGCTTATTTATTTCTACAAGGCAAAATAGGACAGCAGAGAACAGAGATATTTAATAAGAAGACTGTTCTTCAGTGGGAACTCACAAGCTTTGAATTAGGGCTGCTTGATTATGGCAAAAATCATGATCACCATTATTTTAGTTAATACTGACTGATTATTTTAGTTAATACAAGATTACTTAACACGATTACTTAATGGATTTGGACACTTTTTTTAGCAGATTTCCTGAAACTTTAACTGTAAACATGCCACAGCCTGGCCAAGAGTGAATTTGGGCTTTTAAGGAGGGGCGAAAGCATGCCACTGCAAAGGAAAGAGGTGAGCTGGATTTACAACACAAGACAAAACAAGAGCATCATTGCAAAACAGAAAATGGCACAACAAAAGGTTTATCTTGGTTATCTTGTTTTCATAATTTTCATAAGACAAAATCAGAATTGAAAATGTGTTTAATCACCCAGGCGTACTGTGAATATTTAAATATGCAGCTGTAACTGTAGCTGTTTTCAGGGTTTGTGAACGACACACTGCATTTTTAATCATTTATCACTCAGGAGTCAACAGACTGCATATACATAAAAATATGTACGCTCAAATGTAAAACACTTAATAACAAATACTTTTTATCAGTCAATACTGATTGGAGCAAAGTTTCCCTCAATTTACAAGTGCTGCAACACAATCTTTCACATGAATGTCATACCGTGATCAGTCATGTCCTGAGTATCTATAAAGCAGACTGTGGGCTTCTCCTTGATCACTCTGCTGTCACTCTTGCGATTAGGATAGTTGTTTGCAATGCCGCTGACTGACAGGTGCCCAGCCCTGGATTTCTTCCTCGGTTTGCTCCAGGGCGGATGCTCTCTTCCCCACCTGCAATCATCAGATGAAGCTCTCTGCTCTGTGGCAGCATCTCTGCATCCAGTCTGCCTCCTTGTGGCTATATTTTGTATTGAAACATCAACAGGTGTTTTGTTCAAGATAAACTTAGGGGCTCTGTCTGATAACAAGATGCACTGTGTCTCGGCATCACATGTCTGGCGTGCTGGGATGTCGGATGTCTGAGTCCCCACATCTCGAGATTCGTGCAATGCTGTCTTGCATTTGTGCATCTGAGAGCTCTGAGATTCATGCAGAGGGTGAGCAGACACAAACTGAGCTGTCTGTTTCTCTCTCCCTCCACAGGCTTCATCTGTGCAGGCCATGTTCTCCTTATCATTCAGCCCCCTGTGGTGCTGTTGCTCTGGATCCACCTGGATTGGATCTGGGATTTCTTCACTACAAGGTCGGTCTATGTAAGAAGGGCAGGCCTGGAGACATTGCTGGCACCTATTTTCATCCTTATAAAGAGATAAAAAAAAAAGGAGGACATTTTTTAGGTATAACGCAACATTGATGACTGATGTGCGACAGCATAAAATGAGTCATGACACAAACCTAATGACTGGCTGTGCTTGTCATTCTAACCACTGTGTCCAATGCCCGGGGCAAGCCATTAGGAAAAATAATACATTAGCTATACTGTGCACAGCAAATTTCCCTGCATTGATAAATGCTGAGCGCCAGTTATTTGGTGTTGACCGGTGTTGATGACATGTGATGTTTTTCCACTCATAGAGCTGGCAGGGATCTATAAGTGGGCTCTCAAAGCTAAAATCTAAAAAGGTTGAATTAATTCACATGGCCTCATATAAACACTGGCAAAATGTTTTAAACTCAAAGAGTAAAGTTAACACTGATGACTGTGTGTTGCAATTACAGGCGGAGTAGTTATAGCTTAGGCAAGTTTGATTTCAGTTTGATTTTCAGGCTGTCTTTCTGGAAAAGGCATTGTGTGGCTATGACTTTCCCTCTAAACTCAAGACGTGAGACTGCTAGTGGTTTCTTCTCACGGCACAACAGCAAGACTGCAAGATCAGTGTGTGCTCCTCTTTAGCTTACATCATCTGAGTCTGAACTCAAGGAGCTTCCTCTACAAGAGTAACTTGACAAGAATTCACAGTTGTGCAAGCTGCCATTGTTGTCACCGGAGTATGCTGTGGTACAAAAGAAAAAAAAAACATCTATTCAGTTCACTGCCTTTTCATCAACACATACACAATGAATGAATGACTTCACTGTACTTGACATGGAAACTTACAGGAGTCCATGTCAGAGTGGTCACAGAGCTGTTAATGAAACAGACTTATTATGTAATGCTGCAGCGATTCTTGAACATTTTAGTGTTACATATGGCTCTTGGTGTAAATTAAAAATACAGCTGGATGGCCTGTACAATACCTCATGATGAATTCCATGCCAGGGCACGAATTTACAACAACTTACTGCAATGTTTTATTTTTTATTTTGCAACTACTCCACATGGCAATGTATAAACTCTACCACTTGGTGGCGATATAATCCTTATTTGAACATAATGGGACTAGAGCACTTTCACCTGAGTGAGGGAGTTGGCCTCAGGACCCCTGCACTGTGAATCAAGGACTTTCCTAACAGGAGTGGAAGAAAATCTAACAGGTGAAAAATCAAAACTTGGCTCATAAGTATTGGATACATAACTAATAGTTAATTGATAATTGATAACTAACTGACACATACTGTTGTGCTCTTGAAGGCCTGATTGGTGTTTCCTCTGTGAGACAAATCTTTGATTTTTCTTCCCAAAAATGTGAATCTGAAATTAAATTTAATGTTAGTGTGAAGGGGACATGGATGCCACAATGTTTATTTAACAGCAACAGGTCCCAAGCAACCTGGTTGATAAGCTGTATTTACCTTTCCTTCTATATTCTTCATCGTTGAAGCCTCTGAAGACTTCCCACTCAAACGGCTCCTCAGTTTCTGACTGATTTAGACTGAAGCCCAACACGGGCTCCTTGTCCTCTGGTGGGTCGAGAGAGAACATGACATGATGTCCTGCATGCTCCCTCGTCTCTGTGTTACTGTAACAACAGACATGCCATGGTCAAATGTGTGTGTATGCATCATGAAACAGTGTGTTTTGAGTCAGAGTGACGAGTTATAGCTGCTGAGTTTTATTATTTTGCTATTCTATTAGTTATTATTCTGTTCATAATTTTGTGTCTGCTTTTATAACTCGGTGCAATTCAATTTAATTTTGTTTTTTGTCAAGTAATGAACTCGAATGAATCAATATGCTATGAGTTAGTGTCGTCACTACAATGGATGTTGATTTGCAGACAGGAATGAATCATGACTGTGTGACCACACAAAAAAGGAGCCATCAATACAAGGATGGGTGCTTTAAAAACCCCCACAATAGCTCCTAAATGATGAATAATGAGAAGGAAATCTATTTGCATTCTACTCTGGTTCTCACTCTGGGTCTGGGCTACCAAATAGGACTCGGGCTACTGTGGGTGTTTGCAGCTGGTAAATGGGTGTGTTCGATCCAGAAGACCAAGGGGTGCAGTCTCTCACACTTCTGGGCTGGGAGAAAGGATGAAACTAACAAAACAAAATTATATTACATTACACTTTAGGAAAGCAAGTTCATTTTTTTTTTAGTGCACATATCATGTAAGAGTTCATGAATGGTAAACCTTGAGCAGTGACAATATACTCAGTCATAATGCACATCAAGGACATCTGTGAGCTGCTGATCAATGGAATCTGACTTGGAAAAAGGAGACAAAATGTCACACTACTGTTCTGTATGTATTTCTCTTTATTTGCATAATGTTTCAGCCTTAAGGCCCCCTTGATGATCAAGTGAAAGAGAAAAAAACACAGTTACTTGTGGTCTATATCATCAACACAACTGGTACAATCACGTGTAGCCAAGTTTGGTGGTTAAAAGACAATCAAACAATCAAGAAACACATACCAACACTTACAAGGAGCCATATGACTGACATTACTATACATATACGTAAAAACAAGTTTTAAAAGGTTAAAGACAGAAGAACATGATAAACCGCTACATCTGAATATCCAATAAACAGGTAATTTATTATCACTTTGACAAGTCATAGTCTATATTTAATTCATGATGTGTTGACTGTATAGCCCAAAGGTGACTCTGTTTTCCTCTTTCACTCAATCTCAAAGAAGGCCCTGAGATCCAGTCTTTATCCAAATAAACAGATACATGAATAGATATATATAGATACACAGGGAGCAGGAGTGTGCAACACTGCACACCCTTACTCGCCTTGATGAAGGCCTTAATGGCTGAAACATGCGCATGTTTTAACTTAACAGCCATGTGATATTAAAGGCTTTTAAAATCAATTTCCCTCTTAAGTGCCTTAGAATTCCTCTACAATTCTTAACAACACAACTGTATTTTGTTGAGAAATCCAAGTCTAAAAATACCACTTACATGATGTGTCCACATGTGTACATTTTGGCAGTTTTAATTTAACAGTATTGAGGGGTACTGAAAAAGGCCTGACTGCTGCTGACAGCCGCCTCCATGGCAGTTTGACTCACAAAACTTCACTGACGCTGTGCATGTTTTAATAATGAAAATGCTCAACCTAAGCAAAACATCACTTTAGGATAAAATGCATCTGCATAAAGGGAGTGTTCTGGTAGGTTCAACTTTGATTTTTATCCTATTTGCAAAGGCAAGGAGTGACTGACAACACAGAAACACCCAAACAGCAAAATCACCAGAATAAAATTAAATTAACTCTGACCCCTGAGCCACATTTGTCAGCTCACAAAATTAACATTATTTTACTTCATGAAATGCTTAGAGGAGTTTGTTAGGACTACGCAGTTTTCACTTTGACTCCTGCCAGAATGGAGCTCACCTCAGACCATAACTAATTCAGCAATCTGGCAAAAGATGCTGCATTTAAACCATGGTAAATGTTAGGTAAATATTCCTATGGTTCAGTAACTGTAATTATAACCATAGGATTATGCAATAAAATTACAAAAGTAAATACCGGACTCTGAAATGGAGAAGCACTCGCTTTAGCAGAAATTTTGCCCCCTCTGCCACAGCAACACTAAACAAACTGCCTCACTGACCCAATATCGACCCAGGCTTATCTGTGTGTGTGTGATACATGTATATTTGTTGGGATATAAGGAGGGTTGAAGGTTGTCTGTATGTATATCTGTATGTTGCCGTATGGTTATCTATATGTTTCTGTGTTTGCACGGACTGTGAAAACAAATTTCCTGCGGGACAATAAAGACTATATCCATCTAAATTAACTGTAAATGGCCCAAGATTTTATATAAAAAGTCTTCTGGTACCTCTGCCTTCTCGTGTCCTGGGATGTCCCAAGGTGTTGGGGAGCACTGAGGGGGGGGCTGTGCTTGTGTCTGCTCTCTCTGCTGGAGGTTCGGGTGCAGGGGGAATATTCCTGAAGAGACCAATTTTGTCAGGCCTCAGGTCACTTTTGATTCACTCACATTATCAAATATCTTCATGCAAAGTATGGATACAAAATCAGTCTCGCATAATTGTGTTCATTTTTTTTTTTTTAGCTTTTTACAATTAATAATTGTAAAACATTGGAAACACTGAAGCATTTAAGTCAATTGTAAAGCACAATTTCATAGCCAACATAAGACTCAATCTTTTTCTGTAATCATCTCAGCATTGGAAGTTGTGTAATAGGAATATCAGTTCTATAAAATAATAATCTACTCCCCCACCTAGGCTTGAGGAGGCAGACGAGGTGGAGAAGGGGCTGAGAGGGTCAACAACAGGCGGCAGGTAATCAGACTCGCTGTTGTCGGAGAAGGCCGACTCCAGCACTGGTGACAGCTTGAAGGCAAAAAAAATGTCCCTTTTCTGTCCTGACATTTCTTCATGTTCAGTATATTTCTACAAAAACACTCAAGCCTTATGAATGGCGGGAAAGTGACTGACCTGCCCGCATCTGAACCCTTGTGGAATGCAATGCTTTCTCTTTCTCACTCCCTGAAAACTAAAAATATTTCATTAGAACAGAGCAGAACAGAAAAGAAGCACATCACAGAAGCTATCATGCACTTTTTGAAAGTGACCAAAGCTGATCCAGCTATCACCCAGGAGATTTGTTTGTTGGGTGTTTTGTTTGCGAATTCTATGTTTATTTCCTTTTTGGATTAGTGTGAACGCAGAGAGGAAGGTGAACATGTTAAGGTGAGAGGAGCGTAATATTTGGCTAAAGAAGTGAAGGGAGCACAACGTGAAATTAGGAAACAAATTTTTATTGAATGGGAACATGGAGAGTGGCTGACTTTTCCAGAGTGGGGAGGGAATTACAACCCACACACTAGCTAACACTACCTGTAGTGAGGTTGACTCTCGACCAGGTTCAACCGTGACGGAGGGCCCGGACTCATTGGAAGCACCAGGGGTGCGTTCTTCATCATCTTTGATCCTCCTTTAGACTCACTGAAAAGTGAAACCTTGGGCGGATCTGCAAAACACAAACACTTTTTAGCTATATCACTCATTGTACTGACACAGATACATGGTGGTACATAATAAACTGGAGGAACTAGTGTTCATCAATGTGACCAATTAAACATGGATAGTGTTAGCAGATGTTTTACCATCTCAAAAACGCCCTAGTTTCATGTGCCTGATAAATATAATACTAACTGCTATATCAGCTTGGATTGGGAACCTAGTGGGCAACTTAGTAAACAAATAAAAAGGTAGGTAGTAGGGGTGGGGGAAAAAATCAATTCAATTAAGTATTGCAATTCTTTTAAAATCTGTTTTTAATTGTGGAATCGAATTACAGTAAAGATACTGGTATCATATGAAACGGCACGACCCAAGGAATTAGTACCAAGCACGTCATGCTGGGTGTCTAAATATCTCTCCAAAGTCAGACTAAGTTTTGGTGAGGAAAAAAAATGGCATTTTCATGGGGTCCCTTGACCTCTGACCTCCAGATATCTTAATGAAAATGGGTTATATGGGCACCCACGGGTCTCCAATTTGCACGTATGCCCACCTAATGCTAATCCCGTGTAGTTTTGAGCAAAAGCCGTGCAGTATTTGAGAACAAATGTTATTTTCACCTATTCCAAAATGGTGTATTTGTGTATACTGGGGCCTAAGCAGCCTTGGAGATGCAGAAATTGCATATGACTGGAAAGCTCAGACTCAGATTCAGACTATGTTTTTGTAATTTGACGGCACTGTATAAAATAACCTATAGTGACCTTTAGGATAATCACAGCTACATGGAACTTAGAGGATAATTCAAAAAACATAAATCACAATAAATCCAAATATCAAACCACAATACTTAAAAATAGCACTACATAGTGAATCGGCACCCCGGTATCGTGATAGTATTGAATCGGGAGATTGTTACCATAAAGCTTATCTGGCTGACTTCTCACCTTTATTTTCTTTCTTGGAAGCAATCTGGTTGACAATAAACAACGTCACCATGTCCATACCACCAGAGCTGCTGCTTCTGGCAGAGGATGACAAGGGAATACCCAGTTTTTTCCATTTCTGTTGCATTTTCCTCTTTTCAAAGAACTCCTGGGTGTCAGAGAAAAACATGAGAACATTTGGTTTATGCAAAATGCACACCCGTAGCTTTTAATTATTATTTTACTGTATTAAAATGAGTAAGGCTGTCACACCTTCTGCTTTTTTGCATCGTTCTTCAACATGAACCGGTTCCTGGGAACGAAAATCGTAAGTCAGGTTAGCTAACACCGGCTAGCATAGCAGTTAAAGCCAAAACCATCTT
>OMLB01030392.1:21352-57502 GCA_900302555.1 Myripristis jacobus | reverse complement strand
TGTAGAGTGGAAGATGGCATGTAGTCTAACCCTGAGCCTAGGAAACACTCTTTAGTTAGACCTGCAACTCATAGCCTACTGGCCTTTTTTAGTTATTTGGGTTAACTTTATTTAGCAGCTGTCAGTTTATGGTTTGTGGCTCAGTGAGGGATTGTGTAACTGTCATGTCAAGGCTGCTGTAACGAATGTGTAGTAGGCGTAATGCATTGATTGACCAGTGACAGAACTTCTGTCCAGAACTGTACCGGGCTTCATAATAACTCATTGCTGGCATGACTTAATTACATAGTTACTCAGATTTTTTTTCCCCAAGGTGTTTGTCCAAAACTGGGCTCAAACCCACTCCACCATTGCTATTTTTTATAGCTCAAACTTTGTTCTATATTCACCCTTAAAGTGATATAGTTGTATAGTGCCATATGATTGTATTTGCTGGTCCATGCCTGTGTAATACATCCTCCAAGTTTGGTCCATTAAGTTTCTCTGTTGTGAGACCAGGAGGTTCACTGGGAATGTACTGTTCCAAAATGAATTAAGTGCCTCAGACCGGAAAACAGCACAATTTTGAGTAACAATACAAAGATGAAATTTTTTTGAAGGATGCACAACAGTTGTTTTGCTGTCACTTTGACTGCTCTTTTCAGCCCTCTTGTTTCCAAAATTGCTATTATCTATTATTTGCCGTAGGACTGCCAAATGTGTCACCCTCTAGGTTGAATATGGGAGTGGAGCGCCGCTATGTACTGATACAGTGGCAGTGCTATGATAGAAAATAATTCTGCTGTCTTGCTTTGGATTTAAGTGCAACCGTAAAGTTCTACCTTTGACACTGTGGACCACAACATCTTTCCTACAATGTCTTGAGAACCGTAGTGGCCTCAAAGTTTCATACCTGGGTAACAGAGGACAAAGTGTTGCATCCAATATGTCCTCTTGTTCTAAGGTTCAAATCCAATGCTCCACAGGGATCAGTACTCAGTCTACTTTTTGTGTTTCCTTGCTGCCCCTGGGTCACATTTTCAAAAAACATCATGTATCACTGCTATGCTGATGACACATAAATCTATCTTCCTTTGACAGCAAATTATTCCTCCCAGTTGGTTAAATTAGAGTTGTGCTTGTCAGATGTCCATCACTGGATGTATAGTAATTTCCTGCCTTTGAATGCACACAAGACAGACGTGGAATTAAAACTGAACCGTAAGCACCACTGCTGCATTGGACTGCAGAGGAAACACTGTAATAAGGGAATACCATTCATTTTGAGCACTGACATATATTATTCAGTGGCCAAGGACAATTTGTTACAACAGTTCTCTCCTGAACTAGAAATGAAAAGAAAAAAGAGGGAAAAGCCTTGTCTGTGATGTCATACTCGTACACAGCCTGATTTATTTATTTATTTAATTGGCTTGCATTTTTATACTGGTACTGTATGTGCTTTGCATTCGTGGGTGTATGATCTAAAATAGCATATGCTGGAGGGAAATGGGTCAAGAACGAGGACCATCCTAGCTGCGTGAAAGGGAACACAGTGTCTGCAACTCAAGAACTACAGCTTTAATTATGAAACAGAGAAATGGATCTGTGTAATGCATATGGTTAGGCAGGGGTTGTATCTGTGCACCAAAAAGCCAAAGGGTGGGTAACCAGTCTCTGTTGGTGCCGAAGCAAAAAGCCAATTAATCAATTACATGTTCACTAAGATCACAAATGTGCTAAAACTGCTTACTTGTCTTAGGTCATATTATAAAACAAATAAGCTCAATCTTTAATTTTTTTTGACTGCTGGTTGGACTAAGGAAGCAATTTCAAGACATACATTTGGGTTCTGCAGAACATTTTTCATTATATTTGAGACTGTATTGGCCAAATGATGAATTGATTAATTGGAAAATAGATTTATAGATTATAGATTCATTGAAAATGAAAAATGATTAGCTGCATCCCTACTTTATATAATTTTATAACAGGTATTATGGGACCTCCATTTCAGTCATCACTGACATTAGTTAGGGTGGAGGATTTTGATCTTTCCACAGACCTCAACCTGAAACACACAGAACACTACACACTGACCAGCCAGAGTAAAAGGTTGCAGACTTTGTTTATGTCTCCCAGCTAGCAAAACAATCTGCTGCTCAGCTGATGCAGGTCAATGTATTTTTGGTCAGTGTCAGCCTGTTAATGTGAGTTGTAGGTCAGTGTCCTTGAACTCCTCAGTGATGTAGGCCTAGCTGCGTCCTATATCTAGACTGAGACATAACCTATATCCGTTTCCATCACATGCCAGCTTTGTTTACAGGGCAACATGACCCAACATGCAAGCCTGCACCTTGGCGGACACCGCTGCATTGCTCTCTGCATTCCTTGTGAGAAGTCACTGAGTTTAGGAGAGTTCTTATCGGGCATTCTGCACAAACTTGGCATTAGTGCTGTATTTGCTTATATGGCCAAATTTTTTATTTACTTTTTCTGATGACATAACAGCCATACATCATGTCTCATTTTACCTGGTCTTATCAGGTTGTGTACATGGTCTCTTGACCCACAGACTCCATTAAGTTTCAGCTTCTAGATAAGGAATGGGATTCTACCTCTGTTATGTGCACAATGGGTGCAACATAACACTGTTGCATGGAGTATGTTGAGCATTGCAGTTTCCAATTTGGACTAAACAGGACCCTGCATGGTGCTGGCAAGATATGCAGATTGAATAATAAATACAGTGCAAGTGCACATTTAGAATCAAAGAGTGGAAGTGTAGCAGCAGTTTGCAAATTTAGCATGAGCAGTGGCATAATTACAGATATGCAAAATACAACGGAATTGACTGACTAAAAAGCTGATATCAGTCTCCATATTCGGTCAGTCTTTCAGCCCAGGATGGGGCAGGGAGTCCACGCCAGTTCATCAGTTGGTTTCATGTAATGAATTGTCTTTGACACTTGATTTTCATACTGTTTTCCAACTAATTTAATCCTCTCTCCCTCTCCTTATTGTGTTCCAGCTGGCACAACACGGGAGCACCTGGGGCTCGCCATGGCCCTGAAGGTGCCCATCTTCATCGTGGTGAGTAAGGTGGATCTGTGCACAAGGGCCACGGTGGAGCGTACGGTGCGGCAGCTGGAACGTGTCCTGAAGCAGCCAGGATGCAACAAAGTGCCTCTGGTCGTAGGCAGCACGGATGATGCCGTCACGGCAGCGCAGCAGTTTGCCCAGTCGCCCAAGTATGAAAAATGCTTTATATACAATGCACTCAGCAATGCTGACTAAGCATATCAACTGTTCTTTTTGTTACCATTTCATAGTTACATATAGGGATATCACAATGCCAGAATTTTTGTAGTTGATACCAATACCACTGATATTCATGATTCTGAATACCACAGCAAAAACAGAAATCCCATTCAGCACACACTCTCACACTTTATTTAAATCTTGATATAAACATTAACAAGTAAACCAAAACAATGCTAATTTCGGATTATGTTCTCTCATTCTGATTGACAGTCCTATAAGCATGACTGCAAGTCAAAGTATTTCCAGTATTTAAACATATACTGTAGGCTAAGGCTATGTTAAACAGTTGAGTGTCAAGTTGTGTCAATACTGCTTATGCTAAAAACACAAGTAGGAGTATCATTTTCAAAATTTTGCTTTTCACTTGGTTCCAAAGACCTAATTCTTGTGACATTGGGGATATTTATATATGTGCTCTAGCTGCAATTTGGAAAACATCTGATAAAACTGGATGCGTTTACAAGGACTCACAGACTAGCTGCATGACAGTGATATGTCTTTATATCCTGTTGACATGAATGTGTTCTTTTTGGCAGCATCACACCAATCTTCACCTTGTCCAGTGTAACTGGAGAGAGCCTGGATTTGCTGAAAGTCTTCTTCAACATCATCCCTCCCCTAAGTAACAGCAAGGAGCAGGAGGAGCTTATGCAACAGCTTACCGAGTTTCAGGTTAGTCTAATACACAAGCACATGTAAGCATGCAAGCTGGCACCTCATGGAATAAGCTCATGCTGTAGTCTTAGAGATGCAGTATAAATATACACATGTTGATGATGTGATTTACAGTTGTGTACATCCCCTTACAGGTGGATGAGATCTACACTGTGCCTGAGGTGGGGACTGTAGTAGGAGGCACTCTGTACAGGTCAGTGTGGTACAATACTCAAATCTTTGTCTTCCTTTCAACTAGTGTTTTAGTGATAGTGCAGGCTCTAACCTGAAGTTGTCTTTGGCTGCACAGTGGTATTTGCCGTGAGGGAGAGCAGCTGGTGGTAGGGCCCACTGACTCGGGCCAGTTTCACAAACTGACAGTGGGCAGCATCCAGAGGAACCGGTCAGCATGCAGGGTGCTCAGGGCTGGCCAGGCTGCCACACTGGCACTCGGCGACTTCGACCGGTCACTACTACGCAAGGTGAGACTTTCGTGGTAGTTGTTGTTTTCTTTAGTAAGTGTATGTGTCTCATTGGGATTTCAGGGTGATTTCATTATAAACCAGTGTCTGTTTTGCTACTGTCTATTGCTCATTAATTATAACTCAATTTTGACTATACCCACACCTGGTTATACTTCAGCTGCTCTAAACTATGAGAGTTAGATAGGTCTTTCTTGGGGAAAATCCTGTTTTGCACAGGAAAAAAAATCCTGTTGTGCACATTTTACTTTTTTTGAAACAGTAAGAGCACTTTGGAATAAACAGAAGACAGGCTGGGTAGTTAGCATGAGCTGCATTAGAGATAAAGAAACAGAAAAACAGCTCCACCTAGTGAAACTCCAACTTTGTCAACAGAAAATCCAAGACATCACAGTCCTGGACAAGCTGTTAAATTGTTAGTTTAAGTTTAGGAAGCACAGAGCAAAAATACCACAAAGATGAGCATATATCACCAAAGATGATGCCACATTTCAAAGAAAAAGTGATGAAAAATGCATTTTGAGTGCAGATGCCCCTCTGGGCTTTCTTGTGGTGTTAGATCATGGGATCACCAAAACTAACAGGTTTCATCCTTATCTATCTGATATCCTCTCTCAGGGCATGGTGATGGTGAGCCCAGAGATGGACCCTACCATCTGCTGGCTGTTTGAGGCTGAGATTGTCCTGCTATTTCATGCTAAGACCTTCCACAAGGGCTTCCAGGTTACTGTGCATGTTGGCAACGTGAGACAGACCGCCATCGTGGTGGCTGTGCACGGGAAGGTCAGTTTCTTTATGGTGATGCAGTCATTCATGTTACCAGGAAAGTTGTGCTCTGCTTCTCTTAGGCCTAAGTCGTCTAATGTTTACATCATATTATAACCCAGTGACTTACCTAAGTAAATGCTGCACAGCTTTCCATCACTTATTAAGGCCATGTTGGATTTTTACTTACTCATGAATTAGTGTCTCTGGTCCACTTCCAATTAATTCTATTCTTGATGCTTTCTCAGTTTTCTTTCCTATTAATGCATCCATTTATGACTTAATAACAGGAAGAGCTGAGGACAGGGGAGAAGGCGGTGGTTCGCTTCAGGTTCATCAAGCACCCAGAATACCTGAAGGTGGGGGCCAAGCTGCTCTTCAGAGAGGGCGTGACCAAAGGTATCGGCCATGTCACTAAGTTGCAACCTGTTGCCCACTACCAGCCATCCCACAGTGAGGATGATGAGGCCTAGAGCCTAGAAAAGGTTTGGGGTCCAGGACAACCACAAACAAACACACCGTCCCTCCCAGAGAAAAAGGCTCTTTTGGGAAGTCCTTGTCATAAAAACCTCCTGCTTTCTCTGAAGGCCACTATGCCCCGGTCTCTGCACAGTAAATCCCTCTCATGTTTTTTGTGTTTTGTTTGTGTTTTTTTGTTTTGATTTTATCATAATTTTCACCCCATAGCTTTTCCAAAGCCTTGATGTCACCAAGCTCCCCTCATTCTCTCTCGAGCCTTTTAAAAATGCTGCTGAAATTTATTCTGCTTTCTGATGTTGAGATTTTTAGGATGTTGTTTTTCATGACTGGGGACCCCTCAGCCACCTCTTTAACTTGTTCACCTTGTAACAAAATCTACCAAAATGAAGTGGCGTCATGGTTACTATTCACACAGAGATCGATGAATGGCAGCAAGTCTACACGAGCAGCTACCAAGAAACACACTGCTGACTCACACACCCACAATGACGTGCCGCTGACAGTTTACACACACTCCTAATACACATACAGCCACATGCACTGAAAGTGTGAAACTGTTGATCGATTTTTTTTGCAGACATCTGTTTACAAACTCAGCAGTTTAAATTCATATGAGATGTTTGGACATCAAGGTGTATTTATCTCCATTATCAAAATCATCAGTTTTTCATCATCACTCTGCATCTTCTCTGTGTTACCAGCATAGTGCCTGACTGAAACAGACAAGCCTTTATACAGTATTGGAATCATGTCATTGTTTCTGAACTCTCTTGAAGTGTATCCTCTTCCTAAAAAAAGAAAGAAAAAAATGTGTGGTTCTCACAGCTTGACAGTCCTCAGAAGCAAACTGACTGAAGGTCATCTTGCTCAAAGCTATACTGCTGACAAGAGCACTTTATGAAGGCAAAGGAGAGCATTTTAAGGTATGCACGGTTACAACTTGACCCTGTTTTGTGTGTTAATCTGCCAAGATAATTCACCTTGGCATTCACCTTATAACTGGTTTTTTAATGTCACGTTTTTGAAAATTGTTTTTGATTCACAAGTAATGCCTCAAGATAGTCCAGTGAGCCAGTTAATGGCCTTACTGCCTGTCTTTCAAGTGCTTTAGTTACTCAGGTCAGTGTAGATTTTCTATTAGACAGCATTCCACTCTCACAGAACTACTCCAGGGGAGGTTTCTGTTGTTGGCTTGGGGAGTTTTGAGGGAAAAAGAAGACATGGATGTTTCTCCCAAAGATATATGTTTAACTGCATTATGTATGTACAATTACCCTGTTAAAGCAATCGTGTGACGTACTTTATGCCGTCTCTTTACCTAAGTTACTGATGTCACTAACTTTGAAGGGTTTTCAACCCAGTGCCTAATGGAACGACCATTCAAGTAAACTTCCATCACACCCCAAAGTTTTACAACTTAGTAAATCTACTTGAGTTGGTGCTACTCTTTGAAATAGCTTTTGGTATCTTAAAGATGACTTTGAAAAAGACAATAAATTGCAATTATTTGTTCAAGGCTGTTGTTAGCCTTTAAGGTCTTATAAGCATATTATTGCATGTTGACTAGATTTGTGCTGATGGTTGTCTCACTGACATCTTAGGTGAGAGGACAACTTGACATGTGTGCCCTGTTTTGTTGCACCTATGTTATGCACGGTTTGTGTGCACTCAAAGGGGGAGGGGTTAAAAAAGAAAAAAAAAGAATGTATTTCAACCAAAATGTTTTATAGCCTTTAGGGAAAACACAGCTTTTCAGATGTTTAAAATTGATTTGATACATCTGAGGAAATTTTATTTTATAGATTTGTAGTGGTTTCAAATTTTACAAATTCTTTCAAATACATTTTTTAGACTCTTTTATTCCTTTTAATGACACCAACACATTTTCACTTTTTGCAACCACAAATGCAAGATCTGTTTTCCTTTTTAATTGAAAGTGTAATATTTAATTCATTTGTTTGGGTGAAGTACGATTATATATTTATGTACAGATCCAGTTTGTATATCATGGTGTACATAAATAAAAGTTTTATTATCTACTTTGGCTGCTGCAGTTGTCCAGTATGTTTTGAATGTAAAATTGATTTATTCTTCATCTTAACCATATCATTAGCCATTAACTACTTGTCTACCGGTTTCCATGGCAGAAAGTATGACTCACTACAGTAAACTGGATTTTACATGGCTCTCAACTTCAATTTTGCCAACCTGCTAAACTACTGAACCTCCAAATCTATTCCCTTGCTGAAGTAGCAGTTGTTGGTTTCACTCGTTCAGCTGAGCAAAAACACTTTCACTACAAAACAATGACGGGAATGTAAACAAAACAAAATGTTTATGACTCACCCCTAAATGGTGCAGTTGCTCTAAACCTACAGGCAAGCATATTTTGTGGCCATATGAATGCACTTAAAAAATGCATCAGATTTGCCTGTGCATCAACTTTTGTAGTATAGAGTTATGGATCTCTGGTGAATAAACACAGCCTATCCCCTCCTTAAAACCTTATCACCCAATGTAGTTCCAAATACATTGTTAAGTCTGTTGTGGTGAATAGCCTTTATGACTGTTTTTACAATCTCAACAACCTTTATACTGAACTTGCAGGAAATTGAATAATACATCCACCAAGTGCTAGAGGCAGCAGCCCTGGTTTTCATCAGTCTTCAAGCCTTATCACAAAAAGAGTCATTGCTCTGTGTCAGTCAGATTAGCTGTGGCCTCTTGTTAGAGCCCCTTTTACTACCATGGTCATAAACAAACACAGAAGTACATTTTTTATGGTATATTTTTGCTAACTGGGTAAATTCTGACCATTTCCATTTCAACAATCTATCAAATATGTACTCTCCAGTTTTACAGAAGGTATAAATTATCTGCATCTCTTGAGTGGCTCATCACAAAACAAAATTAACATACATACTGATCATACATAGAGGCGCCTGCTTCTATCCTAAAGGTCGGTTTCCTTGGATCTAATAGCAACAAGGATTATATGGCTTGAGTTCAAATTTGGACTGTAGTTTATATGAAATTGTGACACCTAGTGGCACGTCAGGGGTAACACTACTTGTGTACCACAAAATGTAAACACTGACTATTTGATATATTGTAATTAACTGTATGTATGTTTGTGTGTATAGATTGATGGATAGATAGTTATAAATATATAACAGATATATAGAAAAAGCTTACAGCAACCTCTTTCCTTAAGAACAATTATTTGCTATACATGAATTAGAAAACATTTCTTTAATTCCCCCATCTTGTAAATTACACAATTTTATAAAAAAAACAGCAATATAGAATTTGACGTAGATCCAAGCTAGCATCGTGTCACATTAGGGCTTTTCTCTGTCCCCATATATGTAAAAATCTTGTTTTTTATACATGCTTGTGATACCTGAAGTATCAGAAAACAGTTGTTTATTTCCGTTAAAAAATCTGCAGATCTACAGTACATCCTCAGGTCCTCTTGAAGAAACAGTCTAAAGTGCCTGTGCTTCTGCCCTGAGATCGAGGCCGTTTTGGTTGGGGTGCATACTGGCCCCTGGCCTTTGTCTTCCCCCGGGATGACTGAGGTGTGGCCGCTCCGCCTGTCCTGAGAGAGGCTGAAGGGGCAGGGGAGGAGGGGTTAGAGGAAGAGAGCGAGATGGCGGTTGTGCCTGTGGATGAAGAGGAAAATGAGTTCTGAAGATCCAGAGCAAAGTGGTAGTCGTTATGTTCAGGCATTTCCCAAGCCAGCACCTCTTGGCCACAGCGTTCACACCTGATCAGGTCCTCACTGGCCAGGCTGGGAGGCTGCACAGAGGGATCAGGAGGAGGACTGGCGCAGGGCAGAGGAGAATCTGCTCCTCCAGGGTGATTTTCCTCTGGCAGAGCATCGTGTTCTTCCCTCAACTCTTCAGATAGCGACTTGTGAGACGGAGACTCCAAGCTTTGCTTTACCTCAATATGTCCTTTTGCCTGCAGGCCTGAGGCAGCGACAATGAAGGTATGGTCCATGGTGTCTTCAGAGTTTCTTATTTTCACTGGCTCAGACCTATGTCCTGTCTCAGGCTTGTTCAAGGGTGATCCTGGGGGCTGTAAGCTTCTTTCAACGCTTTTCTTGTGGAAGAAAGAGGAAATGGCAGTATGGGGGCTGGCTGAGCCGTTGGTTACAGAAATAGATTGAGAGAAAAGCCTGGCAGAAGAGACAGGGCAGGTGGTAGCTGTCTCAGATTGATTCTCAACTACAGAGGATGAAGAGGAAGACGGAAGGATTGTTCTAGAGTCTCCATTTTCATCTTCCTCCTCCTCCTCCTCCACTGTTGTCTCTTCTTTTGTATTCCTCTGCCTCTGTTTCTCAGCTGCCTTTTGAAATAAAGACTGAATCATGCTAGGCTGTTTGGATTTGGAGTCATTTTTCCGCCTAAAGGATGGCTGGTTAGAGGACTGAGTGGTGGAAAGTGGTTGGGACTGGGTGGAAGTGGCGTCACTGGAGAGGAAGCTGGAAATTCCCCCAGCTGAGGGAGCATCACTGAATTTGCTAGCTGAGATGAGAAGCATGGTGAGGGGGGGATTCCTGAGGATTAAGACAGACATGGTGCAGATTACAGAATGGAACAGATTACTCAGGATTCATTAAGCCACTGGAATTAACTATTTAACTGTATTAATGTAGTCTAATTACCATGCTGCTTGGTGATTTCCAGCTGTGTTGAGACTCTTGATGATGGCAAAGCTGTCATTGGATATTTTGGTTGCATCATAGCGTGCCAAAGCACAACAACGAGAGAAACTATTCTGCCTATTGTCCCCCAGTTGACGGACACCAACTGTCAACAGCTTAGCCACACGGCCGTTCTGTATGAGGGGGAAAAAAATCACAATTTATCAAAGAGCATGAATATGAGTGTCAGCCTAGATTATAAATGGAAGACAAAGTGTGAGAGGGCTGAGTACACAAAGCAGTCAGGTGTGATCATGGCTTCTCCTTACCATTTCTCTGTCTTTGATCAATCTCTCCTCCAGCTCCTGAGACAGCTGATAAAGCCAGTGCTGTACCTACACAGGAACCATCATTTATCCACATCAGCCAAAGCTACAACTCACAATAAATGCTTTCTTTCTCTAAATTCTGTTTAATCAATCAATATGAGACAGATGACACAGTGATGACAGAGGGAAGAGAGAGAGTGTGTTCCAGTACCTGCTCTTTTGTAGCAAGTGATGTTTTACCAGGGAAGTTTTTACTGCAGCCAATGGATTTAGGAAGCTGTCTGGGTTTCACCGGTTCAAACTCTATCCCACGACACAAATCATAGAGCCACGGGCTGCAAAACAGTGAGATTCCATAATAAATAAATAACAATTTAATTCAAGTCAAACTTAATTCTAGCATGCTTTTAAATGAGCTTGTCCCAATAGGAGAAACCTGTGCCTCCCCAGCCATTCTTTCACTGTACGCGTGAAATGACAAGGAGTCTTGCACCATGTGAATGGAGTAAAAATGGCAATTAAAATCAGTGGTTCATTAGGGACGCCATGTAATGCCTTTTCAGCTAAGCCTATGTAATGAAAATGTGAATTCAAATTAGCACTGTTATAATGGCAGACACAAGGCATACAGAGACTAATCAAGCTTTACTCCAGCCAGTCATCCTTTAACACATTTGACTGTGACACTAATATCTGACCAGTCTTACCCTGTTTTTTCTCCAAAGTGCTGTCCCAGCTGGGCCTGAGAGTAGCAGGTCAGCTCTCCCATGTTCTCTACATGCAGAGTTTCTGTGATGGAGGCACCCAGCTTCCCCCCGAGGTTACGTCTGCACAAGCAAACCAACAATGCCGCAAGTAAATTACATCGCTAGCCACCATCTGTTTGTATATGACACAGTGTATGGTGCAAACTATGAGGAGCAAATTCTCTGTAGCACAGTACTACTTTGCACTCACATCTTGCTGATGGGCAGAGAGTTGAAAAGTTCTGGTACAGAGTCCAAAGGCAAAACAGTTTGTCGATTCGGCTTGTTCAGACCACAGGCTAGTTTGGCCAGTACCTGAAAGCAGACAGTAAACACAGCTACAAAAAGACTATATATATATTGCTGTCAAAATAGTTTAAAGAGACTCAGTTTTCTCAGGATTTGGCGTGTCATATTATCGTGAAATAAATGTGACCTTTTTGTGGTCAGAAAGGCAACATTAAAGTAAATTTTAAGCACTTATTAGACTGTTCTGGGAGAGTCAGATGAACAATGATTGGCTTTACCTACACATCATATCCACATAACTAATTATTCATGGCTACAGTACTAATAGTACCAACGAATTCTCAAAAAAATATGTGTGAACCTGTTCTGAAATCATAAATATTAACCCTGAGAAACATTATTGACAGTGAGGTAATCAGTGTAGAATAATATAGAATAATTCACTTTGTCAGTATCGCTTCAGGCCTAAGTTTATCCTACCTTGTTGTGTGAGATCCCTGCTGAACAACGGAAGCCTGTATCTTTCTCCACAGCCGCTCTCATCTCCTCCACGATCAGCGCCCCCACAGCCAGCTGCAGAGCGGCACTGCCGTGCCCCCCGGACAGAGACACAGCCTGGGATGCCAGCCACTCCTCAACTCCCTTCTTCCTCTGCTCCTCTGGGGACAAACATGAAGCAAAAGTGTCAAGGTTTCCAGTCTGTCACCACGTTCCCGTCTCCCAGCACACCAGTACAGTGGCACTGGATGGGCAAAATTTTGTGGAGCATAAACCATCAAAAATTGACCTATAAATAAAAAAAACACACACACACACACACACACAAATATATAGTTTTCCAGTGTTCTTTGGTTCTTTTATGTCATTTATGTTAGATATTCATGTCATTATATTTGGAAAGAGCTGTTTCTATTAGTGTTTTCACATTTAAGTTTTTGACATGAGGCGGTTAGTTTGGAAAGACACTTGAATTTCTTGCAGTTATGTTTTAAAAAGTAAACAAAAATTGTAGTTGTAGTCATCTTTTCACTACTAGTGCCCTCCATCCACCAGTGTCACTGAAGTTTTCAGACCAGCTAAAGGAATAACTGTGACATAAAAAAATTCCTCCAAATCTGCATGCAGATTCGCTTGCTTTCAAATTTGCATGCAGTGTCCCATTTACAAGATAGTATGAAATGAATCCATCCGACAAAATGTTTGAAGATCAGAGAAAAAACAATTTCTTCAGCGTTTTTTTTTTTTTTTTATCCATCAAACTCTGCCATTCGGTCAGCTTTATTAGTTAACCTGTGGACCTGTAAATAATAATGTAGTGTCTTTGTTATGAATTTTAAGTTTGTTGCCGACCTTTCTCCAAGGCAGCATGCCCTGCAGACGCCTGTTGTTCAGGGCAGCACTGTGGGTAACCCTGGATGTAGGTCGTCCTCAGCAGCTGAGGCTCTATCTGTTTGTCAGTCATGTCCTTCAGCCGCTGCTGGACCGCAGCAGTCAGATCCATGTAGGCCTCATCAATACTGGCTCTCTCGATCACAGCGAAGCGAGACATCACCTCAATCACTTCCGCGCTTGCCTCCCTGTAACTGTACAGATTGGGGTTGTTATTTACAACTGTGCACTATTTTAACGTAGTGACACCTGGAGGCAAAGAGAGTCCCAAGAGAGGATAGCTAAAGAAACAGTTCACCCTGAATGCAAAAGGGGTATTTTCCCATTTATCCCTGGTACTCACTATCTATCCAGACAGATTGTGTGATGGTGATTTTAGGTTTCCAGTATGCCCTTATCTACCCAAAATTTTTGACCGCCTGAGCTCCATAAAAGGATACTCATCCAGCCCCGTTCTTTCGAGGAGCTGGGAGAGAGAGGGAAGGCGGTGACAGATGGAAACCCCACCAAAATCACACAGAAACTACTAAGAGTAAATGGGAAAATATCTTTTTGTAAGTTGGGTGGACTGTTCCTTTAAAAGACAGCATCCTCTTTATTATTCATCTGACATCAAAGAAGGTTAATTATTTGTGGCAGATGCACAGGAAGTGTGAATGGGTGCATAGAGGCAGCAACGGCGCTTACTTTGTGAGGTCCGCCTTCCCATGGGACTCCCGTACTCGCGCCACCTGGAGATCCGGGCACAGCTTCTTTGCATCGTCGGCCCACATGTTCCTGGTAACACCGTAGGCCCTGGCCTCGTAACTCACTGCTATGATACTGAGAGAGAATGAGGTCAGATTCAGGAATTGTGCTTTTATGTTTACAAATGATGAAGTTAGAAGTATGAGGTTATCTGTGTGCAAAACTTTGAGGAAGGTGGAGAGGAAGGCGGGTGACTTGCCAACACAGAGGCACTAATTTGAATGTTCCATGCAACTGATCAAAGAGGTTTGGTTTACCTGTGTGTGTGTGTGTGTGTGTGTGTGTGCGTGCGTGCGTGTGTGCGTGAGAGAGAGAGAGAATTGCAGACAAGAAGGTGTGAATGGTACCACAACCCTATACCAAGGTTATTATATTTAACAAAAACTAAACTAAAAACTAAAGTAGGTGTGGGAAAAAAGAGACAATTTAGTTAACTAAAGTAAAAATAGAATTAAAAACTAACCCAAACAATATATTGACCTAAAATAAAATTAAAAAAAAAAAACAAACAGAAAATGTCTTCTGTTTTAGTTTGTTAATTTGGTAAATTTATATATATATTAAAAAAAAAGAGAGAAGCATGAGAAGGCGCTGGTGCTGATGATTATTGAGACTAGAGCTTACACTAAGCTATAACTATAAATAAATAAATGAACTAAAAACAATCACATACAATCTGCACTCCACTCAGTCACTTAAAACTGTGCTACTGTGACTATAATTTCTAGTCATTTATCTCCACCACTGTAAAAGCCCACACTTTGTTTTTAATAGCTCACTTACTCTTGTTCCATCTCACTCATGGTTAGGTTTCTTCTGCAGATATTATTTATTTATACTGATGTTATAACACGGACACTAATCACATTAGTCATACTTTGACGTGTTTTTACTACTTTACAGTGCAGTGTGCTTTGGCAATAGCTCACTGTAAATTCACTGCAGGCCTCACTCGCGTTGAAGAGAGGTGGGGTCTTGTACCTTGTGCCCTGCTGATCAGTTGCATCGATCACACCGTGAACACACCGCCCCTGTGTCAGAAACTCACCTGCCCCCCTTCCACGTCTTGTACTGGGCCACCACGCAGGGAGTGTTCCTGAGAGCCGCGTCCAGCCGCTGCTCCACCTGCACGTAGAAGCAGTCCATGTCCACCAGCGCCACCACCCTCTCCCTCCCGTACTCCATCACCGTCAACCTGGAAAGCGATCGCCTCTCGTCACTCACATCCAAAACCAACCGTGTTTAAACGTCCTGCCACTGTTACACCACATATCTGCGCCTTTCCCTTCGTATTTCGCGCAGTCGCCGGGAGTTATGTAAAAACGTCATCAAAAATCGACAAACACAACCTTATCGGTCGGCCATTTTGGTAAGGTCGCGGGAACCTGAAGCTTTTTTTCCCTAGAATGGCAGTCATTTTTTCAAGTCTTTTTTTTTTTTTTTTTTTTTTTACAGCTTGAATGGTCATTTTGGCTTTATGATTAGGGTTAGGGTTAGGTTAGGAGTAGGCTTAAGTTGGCTGTGGTTAAAATCAAGGAAAGGCTGTAGAGAATGAATGTAAGTCAAGTTGGATCTTGCCGTCACTATCCTACGAAAATATCGTTCACTGGACGCCGGTGCTCTGGGCGAGACGTTGTTCAGGCTAGGCTTATCATTGGGTGAGGGTTAATATGAAGGTTGTTTTAGCAAATGGGACATCAGAACCGATGAATTTTCTGACCAATCCTTGCGCTTGTGGGCGTATCTTTCTTTGAACTTGTTAAATACCTGCAGGCCAGATGGGGCTTTCAAATTAAATAAGCAGGCAATTTACTGTCTTGATATTGGTAATTCTACCTTGCTTATTGCTCGCTGTAAAGTAGATCTATGCAAATTATGCTAAGTAGATCAGTTGTTAATGTCTCTGAGCCACTAGTTAATACTCCTTTAGATAATCCTGCTCCCACAAATGTAGAGAAAGATGCTTCTTTAGCTGCACAGTGTGAGATGTCTTCAGAGAATAATACTGAATCACAGCCTCCCACCTCTGCACATGCAGATGCTCATGAAGGAGCATCTGCAGACATAGGCTGTATTAAGGACGTTTATGCTGCTGCACTGAATGCCCTGCACAGCAGATAGGAAAGCATATGCACGCCTGTCTGCCTGTCCTCTGCTGTATAATATTGTCCTGACAAATAGTGCTTAAGGATTCGGCAAATTTCACAGAAGAGGACAAGGGATAGAACTAGAACTTGTAGAACACTCCTTTTTCAGTAGAATATGAATAACCATATGGAACATTAGTGCCTTTTTTCTGTTTGGTTGACTGATAATATTGAGCTCATCTTTAGGACAGAGCTAACCCCGGGGCATGGCTCAATATGGAGAGGGACTGAAGTGAGGGACTGGTGGCACTGACATACAGGATGGATCATTGGGAATAATGATTTTTGAATTTGTGTTCACTGTCTGGAGTCATGATTGGCCATCCAATCAAGGACAAGACCACAATTTCCACTTTTTGCAGTATTGTGTTTATTCCATATAATCAGTGTGTGTTAGGTTCACAGGATAATGACACACGTCTTTTCCTGATAAGCAAGTGATATGGACTATAAACGGTTACTATTAACAAATAATCAGTCAATTTTCCTTTTAAATTCATATAATGGGCTGCCTTACATTGATTTTGTATTTTTTCTACTTTCTATCTACTTTATAAAGAAAAGTAATCACAGTGGTACTGTAACAGAAAAGAGATATGAACATGACTTGTGCCTCTGTGACCGAGCATCCCCTAACCTGATGACTCCAGCGTCACACACTCACCCTTGGCCTTTCCAAGGACTACCGACTGTCTGTTCTTTCTCATCAGCTCGCTCCAGAGCTGTCACACTGACAAATTTTATTACAGATCAGTGGTTCTAGCAGGCACCTGACCCCTGCATGATGTGTGTTCATTGATGACATATTGTAACAGCACAACACTGAGTGCTGCTGCAACATTACTGAGTCATGGGGTTGGGAGGGAACAGGTGTATTTTTGGTAGGCACTGGGGCAGTGAGTGAAAAATCAATATACTTACCTAGTTATTTAAATTTGCTGTGCACATTTATGGCCCCTAGAGACAGAGCCCTACTGATTTTGGTGACCCCATACCCTTTCCTCTTTCCATATGCCCTGCTAGATTACCTAATATAAGAAACACAAATATAAGCCATAAAACATGCAGTACTTTAGTGTCTTTATCGCTGAATTAGGTAACACTGAGAACAAATACGAAAGTGTCATGAATATGCTTTGGCTATTAGCTTTGGTTAATGTTTAACAGGAAAAAGGAAGCCATTTAACTCACAGGTTACAGAATGTACAGTAGAGATGCAAAAGAGAATTTAGAGCACTGTTTTATAGCCTCAACATGTTTAGTATGTGTATACAGCAGCTTGCCCGACAAGAGTCCAAATGAGGAAACGTAACAGTGAGAGTGACTACACAGGAAAGAGGTTTTCGTTCATTCACATTAATGCGGGCATGGCATTTTGCTATCTTCCTCTCTTTATCCTCACTGGACTCACTGGTAAGTAAGCAAAGTCTTACTAAGTGTGGCATTAAGTTAGCAGTCATAACAGTCACCTGTGATGTTGAGGAGGATGATACTAATAAAGATATTGGTAGTGATATAAGATATTGGGTAAGAGTTATGAGACAAAACAGATTTGCTAACAATTAGATGGTACTTATCTAGGACATCGGGCAGGTCATACTAATTAAAATACTGATTGTTGTTCTTGTTGTTGCAGGAATTCACAGCATAACAACTGTGAATAAAGTGTCAGTGAGGGCAGGAGGCTCCATCTCTATCCCATGTCTCTATGATCCACACTACATAGACCATGTAAAATACTTGTGTGAAGGAGCTAGTTGGTTAGTGTGCAAATATGCAGTAAAAACAAACCAACCAAGTACCTCAGGAAGGTTTTCAATCTCTGATGACAAAAACCAAAGAATCTTCACTGTGACCATTAATGACCTGACGGCAGAGGGCACTGATTACTGGTGTGCTGTGGAGATTAATCATGGGGCAGATAAAAAACAGTATTTTCAACTGTCCGCAGGTAAGACCCCTTCACAATTTTCATCACAACCAAAACTCTTTCTGTGAAATTCCAGGAATTTTTGTCGAAATTGTCAAAGGAGACTGAGTTATTTCGCTGACTTTGGCTTATCTACCATTTAAATGTCAAGAAAACAGCTGTCTAGGAGTCGTCACCACAGAGTCAGGAACATTTTCCACATTTGATGTTTCATTGTCATAATTGTTATTTGGAAGCTATGGACTACTACACACAGTTTTGCTGTTGATTGTTGTTTTCTCTCAAGGTCCCCCCGGCCTCTATGTGGACCAGCAGGAGGTAACAGGGCTTAAAGGAGGGAGTGTGACTGTCAGTTGTCATTCTACTTCCTCTGGACAGATGAAGTGGTGCAGACTTGGGAGCCTCTGTATAAAGGATTCTGGATTCCTCGACGGGACAGCAGTGACCATCAGCGCCAGTGTTGGAAATGTTGTCAATGTGACTATGAGTAAACTGAGGTTTGAGAGCAGTGGTTGGTACTGGTGTGACAAAGAAAACCTACAGATGCCAGTGCTTATCACTGTTTATGAGCAAACAACTACAACAACAATAAGCCCCACCACAATGAGTAAGAATCAAAGCATTTAACATTGTCACTTACAATTGCCTGTGTGATGCCTAATAAAAATGAACCCAATGTGTGGATTTCCTCCAACAAATAACATATCAAACTTCAAAATAGTTCTGATGATCATCTAGAATCAATCCATGCCATTTGCTTTGAAAATCTTGGGTTTGTATTTCATTAGAAATGATGAAATACCGAAACACTGACTTTATATTTCTTTGCTCAGCCTTCACAGAAAAACGTCCAACCACTCAACAGCCTTCCTCCTTGCTCACCAGTGCTCATTCACCCTCTGCTCAGCCCACAAACTCCACTGAAGTTGGAGGGAACCTGCAAGACGAATCCCAGAGGTCGGTGCCCTTTACTTTATCTGACTTAAACAACTCAACATGAGTGGCTCAGAGAGCTAAGGCACCTATGATGTACAGCGTAATGGATTCAAATCGGATTTACAAATTTGTTGCATGCCATACGACATGAAGCAGACATAAAGGCCATAGCCTGAAAACATGTGATTTTACAAAAACTGCCAAGTGTAAACACAGTTTCCAGACAACCACACTCCACAGGGGACATACGGGTGCATTTTATAACTTTTGCTCTAGCAGGTTAGACTAAAACAACAAAACAACAATGTGTATCCAGGATTATGCACATATTTCATGTAACTTCATGGAGCTGGAGAGAAAAAAAAATCTGTGTCCTTTTTTCATTTTAATCAACCATTTATCCTCTGCCAGTTCCTTTGACTTTAAGATTCTCATCATCATCCCAGTCTTACTGGGTTTGGTTGTAACTGCTGCCTTGTTTGCCTGGAGGATAAGACATAGTAAGTCTATGGTAAAGTCTATGTATCAAATTCAGAACCAATATAAATTCTGTATTGTTTAAAAAAAATGCCTCCTCCAGTCATTGTGAGAGTCATTTACATGGATTTTTTTTTTTTAATTTTAGACAAGGCCAAAGCTGCAGCCTCAGACACCACAGTGGTAAGACAGTAGTGTATGATCATCCTGTCATCATTTGTATTTTTCCTTGTTATGCTAATATATCAATATAGTATAACCAATTTTGAACTCATCATAGGAATCAGGACACACAGAGCAATTAAAGAACCGTACAATTGTAAAAGTGTTACATAATTTCTGCAGTAAAAAAATTGGCTGTGAGTTGCTGATTATAACTTTCTTGATTTATATTAGCACTGACATGTTGAATGTTTACGAGGCATGGTAATAAGTAGTCTGCTTACTGTAAGTCTTTTTATTTAAAGACGTACATGAAGTCAGCTGAAATGACCACATAACACTGCAGGACTCTGCTCTCAAACTGAATTATTACACGCACAAAGATACAAACATGTATTCATAAAAATAGAATAAACCACTGTTTGCAGAGAATGAGGTGGCAGGCATGGCATTAGGGAAGAAAACATGCTGAAAAAGAAATGTTCCTCACTTTGGAAACTTGTTAGGCCACAGATAAATGTGTTGACACACCAGGGGCTCCACAATTAGTGTGTTCGTACACTATGTGACAAGCCAGAACACTCCTTACTTCTGTAATATTCAAATGAAACCACCAAACATAGAACGTGAAAGAGGAACAGAAAACATTTCATTACTATGCATGAACATGACAATTATTTCTCTGTCATTTCTGAAATGATGCTGACAAAGTTCCCCTTTCTGATCTCTGTCCTGGCAAAATCCTGTAAAAACAACTAAACACTTCATCTTTGCACATTTCGATGAGGTTGTAATAAAATGTCATCTCTGATCATGTATTCTATCCAGCAGGCCCAAACACCTGACGATGCGGTGACATACAGTACTGTTGATATAAAGAACTGGACACAAAAAGAGGTGTTTTTTACTTTCTGTTTTTTCTTTGTGACAATGCAGATGCTGTTGCCCATGCAGTTTAAACTCACAGAACATCTCAATTAGCTACCTAAACTGTTCTCATTATGTTTATTCTCACAAAGTATTTGCAGTTTTTATCCTTGTTTGTTGCTTTTGCTCTTTTTTACAGTTGCCCCTTCAGTGTTTGTCATTTGTTCATGTATGTCTGTGTTTTCCATCAGACTACACCAGAAGAAGGGACCGTGATCTACAGCATAGTGGTGCCACACTAAAAAATGGTCAGTGCTGATAAACACAAAAATCAGGAGGACATAACAGGAATTTTACTTTGCCAATTTGATGGGACAAGGTTTCAGTAATATCAAGGCAAGTAAGTGGCGTGTGATTGTTAATCCCTTCCTGGCTGAAGAACCACAGAATGACTGACATGATCTGTTTGATGAAGCTTCACATTTTGCCCAGCAGGCTCAGACTCACTTACCTGGAGTAATCCATGGAAGTACAATATGGACTAGAAGCTGTTGGACCACCACATTTTAGATGCACTCTGCAGCCCAGAAAAAGTCTGGCTGCTATTCATAAACGTGTGGTGCTCCTTTCAACCCAGCAGGTCATAATATAAATGGTGCACACCCTTGACTAGAACCTGCCCAACCTGTTGGCCACCCAACTAGAGCAGCCCAATCACCCTGCCAGCACCCACACCCCCACCCCCGTGCACCATGACTGCTTCAATATTTAGATGCTTCCTCTCCTGGCAATGAGTTGCCATAGTAGCCAGTTGACTCAAAAGTTATCCTTTGTTAGGAAAAAGGAAACTATAGCCTAATTTATCCTATTTTTTCTGGTCTGCTCAAAAATTATTTAAAAGCCATGTTTGCTGAATGTTCTCCAAAATGTCTTACTTGTTCAAAGCATGTAGTCATCTTCTCTTTTTCTTTGCTGGCACCGATCTGAAAACACAGCCTCGGAGAAAGTTAGCCCAATTGTGTATGTGATACAAAGGATTTTTTTGTGAATGTGATTCAGTAAAACAAAGACAATGTTTTTTTTGCTTGTTTGTTTTTGTTTTTGTTTTTTTTTACATTGTGATGAAAAATGAAACATGCAGCTATTTTAAACTCAATTTTTCAACTTAAGTGTGTGTGTGTAATGTGTGTGAATATTTGCTTTATCAACAACTGCATTACAGTGCAAGGAAGAGAGATTGTGACAGCAGTTCTTGCACTCATTTTCGAGAACTGGGAAGTTCCTCTGTGAAGAAAAAAAAAAAAAACTCTCGGCAAGATTTTTTTTTCCCTTTCAGACTGACACCCTGACTCTGCTCTTGTCGCTGCTACTGTCTCAGCGTTTGTCTGCGGCTTACCATAGATTTCCTTCTGAATAGGCGGCAAAGCTGAAAATGCATTTGAAATCAAGGTTCTATCTGAATTTTTTGTCAGAATTATGCACACACTCTTATTCTGTGACAAGTTATGAAGATTATGTTTGGTGTTAGTCTGTTTTAAGTTTTATGCATTTTTTGGACTTCTTTTTTTATTATTATTATTATTAAGAAAGAATTGTCCTGCATATCAGTTTCGCTGCAGTGGTTTATGTGGGATTTGAAGTGCAGTTCCTCAAAACTGCTACAGATAGAAGTGTATAATCCCAAGGCGTCTCACTTTCACTCCCTCCCATGGCTACTAAACTTCTCAGCGTCCTTCCCATCCTCGCTGCATTCACAGGTCAGTCACAAAGAGTAGTTTTTCAATTGTGTATAGGAGTTTCTCATTTTGGACTGATGGTGTTGCCAATGGTCGTGGTGATAATGATGATATTTAGCCATATGCGTTCATGATTTTCAATTTTAAGAATATTATCCTGACAGATTGCTTTTTTTTTTTTTTGGAGACAGAAGTGCTATAATCTCGTTATTAAAACATATCTTTATAATATCTAGGACATCGGGCAGGTCATACTAATTAAAATACTGATCGTTGTTCTTGTTGTTGCAGGAATTCACAGCATAACAACTGTGAATAAAGTGTCAGTGAGGGCAGGAGGCTCCATCTCTATCCCATGTCTCTATGATCCATACTACATAAACCATGTAAAATACTTGTGTGAAGGAGCTAGTTGGTTAGGGTGCAACTATGCAGTAAAAACAAACCAACCACGTACCTCAGGAAGGTTTTCAATCTCCGATGACAAAGACCAAGGAATCTTCACTGTGACCATTAATAACCTGAGGGTAGCGGCCACTTATTACTGGTGTGCTGTGGAGATTAATGGGGCAGATAAAAAACAGTATTTTCAACTGTCCATAGGTAAGATCCCTTCACAGTTCTCATCACAACCAAAACCAATTTTTTTGTAGAACATGACAATAGAGACTTTGAATTTGTCAGCAAAATAGTTTAATTTTGTATTAAAATAGCTTAAAATAGCATTAGGTAACACAACTGAATACAAATTCAGTTATTTGGCTGACTCTTGCTCATCTACCATCTGAATGTCAACAAAACAGCTGTCTAGAGTCAGGAACATTTTCCACATTTGATGTTTCAAAGTCATAGTTGTTATCTGGAAGCTATGGACTATTACACAGTTTTGCTGTTGATTGTTGTTTTCTCTCAAGGCCGTCCCAGCCTCTATGTGGACCAGCAGGAGGTAACAGGGTTTAAAGGAGGGAGTGTGACTGTCAGTTGTCATTCTACTTTCTCTGGACGGATGGAGTGGTGCAGACTTGGGAGCTTCTGTATGAAGGAGTCTGGATTCCTCGACGGGATAGCAGTGACCATGAGCGCCAGTGTTGGAAATGTTGTCAATGTGACCATGAGTCAACTGAGGTTTGAGAGCAGTGGTTGGTACTGGTGTGCCAAAGGAAATCTACAGATGCCAGTGCATATCACTGTTTATGAGCAAACAACTACAACAACAATAAGCCCCACCACGACGAGTAAGAATCAAAGCATAACATTGTCACGCAAAGCTACAGATGCTAATGCATCTGATGTTTAATGAGCAAATTATACTTACTATACTCACTGCACCCCCTGCTTGAACATGTAAATCACTATAAACACTATAAATCTTTGCAGATATATCACCTGGCACATTTGAAGGACAGCAAAGGTCAGCATTCTTGTCCTTTTGCATAGCTATAATATGAATATTTGTATTGTTATAATCATTTGTCATTTGCCTTGTGTGCTTGCAGTTTCAATCCTTCCAAATACCTGAAGAATTTCATCATCTCCCTGAGCTTGTTGATCTTCATTGTAATGGTGGCCATATTTATTTGGTGGATGTTGAAAAGACATAGTAAGTCTATGATGAACTTTGATGAATCCAATTTATGACCAGCCATTCTGAAATACGTTACTAAAACACTGCTCACGATTTCATTGTGAGAATCAATAACATGAGTTTTTTGCTGTGTTTTTAGAGCAGGCCGCAAAAATCGATTCATCGCCTGCGACAGCAGTAAGATATGTTCACCCATTTCCTCATACAATTTGATTTGAGTGTAAATTGTGAAACAGTATACCTCCATGTAGCCAATATTAGCTCCACTACATCATAATATCTATCTTCTTTGTGATATTCTGAAACAGGATACTGTATATATAGAAACTGTGTGAACACAGATCTATTTAATGTTGAGGTTCGTGCTGAAAGCTGAAATTATGTTACATTTCCTCTGAGAATGATGCTATAAAAGAGAAATATTTACCTCAAAGATGTCCATGCTTACTGTAAAGACAATGGTTATACTGATATGTATTTAATGTATTAATGCATATTGTATAGTTCTGCTGTAAATGTTTTGCCATTGAAATTGTGTGGAGCAAGAAGAGCAAGTGGCCAGAATGACGGCAGGAGAGAGCTTTGTCATTCTGATTTCTGAGTGTGTTTCCGACTTCTTGGTCATATGTCATTCAGTTGCTTATTTGTTACAGGCTGAACAGGAAATTATCTACAGTGATGTGAGGCACATTAAGAAACCTTCATGCCAGGTACTTGCAATCCAAACTACACCCATCAGTATTTGTACTACACAAGTGCACTCACATATGAATTCATATCGTCCCTACACACCATGCTGTGCAGTCATCAGCTTAATTAAATAAAAGTGTAAGCCTTTCCAGAGGAAATGTGTGTGTCTGTAAAAGGAATATAAATATGACATTTCTCTCTGTCACATATTTCTCCCCAGAGGTCATATGCTGAGAGCAGTGTTGACGTCCTGTACAGCGCTGTGGCTCCAAAGCAGCACAGAGCATCACAAAGGGTAAATACTGATGATACTGAATTGTACATATAATATAATTGTTTGTGAATTCAAGGGATATTGCCAGGTCTTTTAAGTCACTTTATATTTTTCACAACTTCATCCATGCAAAGTTCTCTGTCATTGTCGTACCTTCCTCATTGTTGTTTTTGCTTTTCTTCAACAGGCTGCGCCTAACGATGAGAGCGTTATCTACAGCAATGCAGCAGAGAGCCAGAAGTAAATCTGTCTGGATTGCTAAATACATGCTTGTTGGTCTGGCTTCCTCTTCATCTATCTTGGAGGCATGTGTAGTGACTGTGCAGTAATTTTTACAATGTGTAATTAATACTGTACTTTGGGTGTCACTTTTTAGTGCAGCTTCTTGCTGCATTTTGGCATCTGCAGAGCTGGAAAAAAAAATGTTATCCCATGAATTTTAGGTTTGTTTATTTCTTTTCATCTTGTTAACCTACAGCTCACACAGACAGGTAATTCTGTTTGCATTACTTGTATGAACCTTTGCTGTTTGTTAATGGGTTCCTCTGACTTCACAAGTGTGTATGGCTCCCTCTAGTGTTGATACAGGCAGCACAATGTTACACAGTGGAGGTGAACTACGGTATTTACATTTGGTGAAGAATAAAAAGGAAACAGGACCTCATATGTAGTACACACATGTCATTGTGTCATTGCTGACTTAAGATAAATACACTCCAACATGAATACCAGGTTAAAGTTTCACTGTGGCAGTGCTGGCATAGTGTGTCGATCATTCAGCGGAAGGGAAACAAGATGTTTCAAATTCTGATGACATTATCTGGGGTATTTTTATGACTTACACAACAGGGAATAAATTACAATTTTTTTAAGCTTAATGTAAAAAAAAAAAAAAAACAACCAAGAAGACAACCAGTCTATTATTATCCATGCATTATCATTTTTTACTTAATCTTTTTTTTTTTTTTTTTTTTTTTTTTTTGTGGCAAAGACTGTGCCTTCACTTCACTCAGTTTGCCTATTTCAGATATTGATTGAACTTACACACAGCCTATGTGAACTGGGCATGTATACACTCATACATTAACTTATGTGTATATGAATGTCTAGAGTGTATTTATGCACATATGTGCATGGGTGTACCTATATAAAATATGTATGAGTGTTGAGAGTGAAAGAAGTGGAAATTAAATGTGCTTTTCTATTTAAGTGTTCACTATTGCCACCCATTACAAATTTATACCAATACCACTACTAATAATAACACAGCAAAATAATAATCGCAGTAATCATAGTCTCATAATGCACTTTAATAGTGTTTTTAAACGGAGAAAGTCAGCCGCAGATATAGCTACAGCCAGCCACCCGCCAGTCAAAATAATACTGCAATCAGCAGCTGAGATTTAGCTGTCCTTTGAAGACCATACCCGGAAATTATCGTATCGTAACAGTGACATTATTATGCACACAGCGAAATATACATATATGGATATATATTTATAACTTAATTATTAACTTAATATATACTGCTGGTTCTCTGAGCGATATTGTGATTTTAATGTAATTAATGCACTGTTGATAATTCCGCACAGGCACATGTGTGACTTTCCTGGGTCCTGCGACGGGATGTGATAGGTCTGGATTTCATTACAGTGCAGTCTCCTTCAGCTCGCCCTCCAACCGGAGAAGCCTCCCTCGGCCGTGCGGTGTGAGGAACATCTTGTTTAAAGTCACTTTAGTGTGCCGCTAGCCCCTTCTTCTACTGGTAAGAGACTCGCCCAGCCGCTCTGCCACTGCTCACCCACTTCCCAACACAGTGGTGAGTGTGGCAGAGCATGCTTTACCCGGACCGGCACTTTGCAGGCTAGCAGAGTTAGCTCAGCTAGCCGCACAGCATGCTGCGTCCGACACATGTCAAACCCAGCAGCTAGGCTAACTTAGATAACTGACATTGTAGTAGCCACGTTTCAAAGCCGCTGAGGAAACTGTGTGTCTGCGGCGAAGTTACTACGATGTCCTATTTTCTAATATTGGCCGCATTAGTTTTCAGTAACTTGCAGTCTTTTAGGTAGCCTGTCTTCGGCCTAGTTAGCGGTGTAGCCAGGCAGCCGGCTGATAATGCGAGTTGACCGGTTAACTAACACATCCCGCTAATTGGCACTGGCAAGCGCCCCGCCACGCCTAGTGGTGCCAGCCAACTCATTTAGAGGGGAAGGTGAGGTTTTAAGAGAGACGGGCCTGGGCTAGGCTTGCCAGTGCGGCAAAATGGCTTCTCTCACTCGGTAACCTTGTTCACCTGCTGCCTGACATTTATACCGTTTCCCTCAACGTTACAGTCAAGTTCATGTAAATGCCATATCTGTGATAGAGACGTTTAATAACGCTACATAAATCGGCGATAGGCAATTGTTGTCCTTTTTAAACATGCAAAGGGTGCATATATCAATACTTAGAAACAGCTTGGTGGCATTAATCTGAGACTGAACCCCTATCAGGAAGGGGTGACAGTGTTCTTACTTTCATTTTTTGTTTAGACCATAGGCCATGCACATAGGAAGAACTGAGTGCTCTTTAATGCATAGGATAGCGGTGGGATACTGATCATAGATGATAAACCCATCAAAACAAGGCTTTTGCGCAGACAGACCCTTTTTGTGTCTGTCACAAGAAATAGAGCCTGTTCAATACCTGTCCATCTCTAATACAGAATTGACACTAAGAACCTTGTTGCTTGAACATCGGTTATTTACTAACATCACTCTTGTGATGCTTAAATAATTACAGAGGTGATGATCTGTGGATGACATTACAGCGTTATAATAAGTGGGCGTGAGTGTTACTTTGTAACCCTGTCGCCCCCCAAAGAAACGGTATTCCTGTCCGGTCCAAATACTGATTCATATTACTTAACCTTGCAAAGGCACTTACATATTCAGATAATGTGCCACCTAATGAAACTCACTTGCCGAACCTGCAGCTGTGCAGGAGAGATAGGCTTACAGTTGCAGGGTTAGCCTTAAGCTTGCAGCCACACCCATCATTATAGAGTCATGGTAAAATTGTAATGGATTTTTTTTCCCCCTGTATTTTTCATTTTCTGTGTACTTCTGTATAAGTCTATATTGCAGGGTCAAAATAGACTGATTCCGAAGCACCGCCTGAATATTATATTTTGCCTCTCTCTGCAGGTACAATGGCTGTGCCTCCTTCATACGCTGATCTGGGCAAGTCTGCCAAGGACATCTTCAACAAAGGCTATGGTATGGCGTGTTATAATTTGACCATGCACCTTGTAGTCTTTTCGTGATGGTAATATTGATATTTCAGACTTGTCTACCACCAGTGTTGTTTGCATTGTAAACTGGGTTTGAGCAAAACAATTCTGTTTGCAGGATTTGGCTTGGTGAAGCTTGATGTCAAGACAAAGTCAGCCAGTGGAGTGGTAAGAATGACCTATAGGCCATTTGCTCTGATGGTGCATTGAGAACATTTACTTAATTCAGTGATAACATGTCTTTATGCCTCTCTTATGGCTCTCATTTCTCTAAACCTGTGTCTCGTGTAGGAATTTAAAACATCCGGGTCCTCCAACACTGATACCAGCAAAGTGGCGGGCAGCTTGGAAACTAAATATAAGAGGTCAGAATATGGCCTCACTTTCACTGAGAAGTGGAACACTGACAACACCTTGGGAACAGAGATCACTATTGAAGATCAGGTTAGAAACAAAATCCATTATTTTACACAATTGTTTAGGTCATCACACATTATTTGAAGTGGTAACTCCATTTCAAATAATGTGTCACTTAATAAAACTCACAATGATTGAACTAATTTGAAATGGCTTGACTTTTTTGTCTTTATTCAGATTGCCAAGGGACTGAAGCTGACTTTTGACACAACCTTCTCACCAAACACCGGGTAGGAGCATTATGTAATTGTCATTTATCACTGACACTGAATGTGGTTTAATGTCTTGCACAGTTCATGTGAGTTCTGTTGTCTACATATGCAGCACTATGTTAAATGCAGTTTGTTCTGCATGTAGCTTCCCCACACAACAAATATTGGCAATCTGATCTGTGCTCTGCTCACTTTTGACAAGTGTAGATGTCGGCCATGTGACTCCTGTCCCAGTATGGAAGTGTGGAATGTTGTAAGCAGTTACTGCTGTTTGGTTTTTCAGATTAGTTTGTTAGGATTGAGTATTGCAATTACTTATTCCCCCACTGTGTTGTTGTTGTTGTTGTTGATATTAGTGTGCCCAGATGCCCAGCTGGACATAATTGTATTTGTTTCTGGGAACTGTTAATCATATGAGGAATATGGCACATGGCCCAGAGCAGGCCTCTCATCTTTCGTTTTGGGGTGGGGTGGGGTGGTGGGGGAGAGTGGCTATGTTGACACGGCATTTTCAAGGCTACAGTGTCATGCTCAAGGTGGGAAATTAATACCAGCCTCTAACCAAATGCTAGTAAATGTTGCCTGTGACATAAAAGTCCTATTCTAAAACTAGCCAGTTGGCTAAATTGTGGGTGAAGGTTACTGGTAAATTCAACACAATGATCAGCAATGTAGCCAATGGACAAAACTATTTCTGGCCATTGTTGCTGCTCGTGCTTTGACTTGGCACTGTACCTAATTGTAGAATTATCACTTGGGGGATCAAAAAATCTTAGACTTTTTGTTTTCTCTTGCTAATTAAACATGCAAAAGTGACTTGTTGCTAGACCATAATGTGGAGTGCTGCAATCATTTGTTTTTATTCAGTAGGTCAGGACATTTTGTAAGACTGTTATAGCAATATTATACTAGTTAAGCAGCCAAGCTGAGTAATTTCATTGGCTTTGTTGTATGTGCAAAGTTAAATTAGCTGATAGCATATTATTGTTACTGTAAATTGGCTCTCTAACAAATGTGTTGTTTAATGGCTTTTCTGATTTGCATTGGATTTCAGTTAAGATTAACCAATGTTTGTCATCAACAGCAAGAAGAGTGGCAAAGTTAAGACAGCCTACAAGCGCGAGTATGTCAACTTGGGATGTGATGTTGACTTTGACTTCGCTGGCCCCACTATCCATGGAGCAGCTGTTGTAGGTTACGAGGGCTGGCTTGCTGGTTACCAGATGACCTTTGACACGGCCAAATCCAAGATGACCCAGAACAACTTTGCCATTGGCTACAAGACAGGAGACTTCCAGTTGCATACCAATGTGTAAGAGTCAAAAGCTTCTTACAGAAAGTTTTGATGTTGTGTCATCTACTGGCTCTTTGTAGTGTAACAAAATGATGCATATTGATTTATATCATTCAGAAACTAAACTAAAATCTCTTTTCTCTCTTTTCTTCATTTTGAAGCAATGACGGAGCAGAGTTTGGAGGCTCTATCTACCAGAAAGTGAGCGACAAGCTGGAGACAGCAGTCAACCTGGCATGGACCGCAGGCAGCAACAGTACACGCTTCGGCATCGCAGCCAAATACCAGCTGGACAAGGATGCTTCCCTCAGTGTGAGTAGTGCAGCAGAAGCTTAATGAGGAGGTTACATGAGTCAAAAGAAGGTGTTGTTGCAGCAGAGCCAAAGTCTTGATCATTACCTGATTTGTTTGTTTTTTTCTTCCTTTCTTTTTTAGGCTAAAGTGAACAACACTAGCCTTGTTGGTGTTGGGTACACCCAGACTCTTAGACCAGGTAAGGTGTTTCCCATAGGTTGATATAACAAATAACATAATTTGCTCCTTTGACTTGATGAATTTTAAATCCTCACACTTGACCGTAGTTTTACAGTTACGGAGCTCTCACACTTCTAAGAACCACACTCCCACGCTGACAATATAATATGCATCATCAGCAGACTTGTAATCTTAAAACTCCTTAGGCCTCAGTGAGAACATCTAGGCTGTGAGGTCTGTGTTGTTACATGAAACGGCTGACGGTTTTTGTTGCCTCTCACCCGTGCAGGTGTGAAACTCACCCTGTCTGCTCTGGTGGACGGAAAGAGCATCAACGCAGGAGGCCACAAGCTTGGTTTGGGGTTGGAGCTGGAGGCCTAAACTCTCCTGAGATCGCAGGGGACTAGGGAATATCAGAAGAATCTGGCCTTAAGTGTATTTCCAACTCAAACCAGCAAGGGGAAATCTTTTGAGAGATTGGTTCAAAGGCTACAACAACAAACTCTGTATTTCCTTGAGTACCAATTAAAGTTGGTGCTTGCATCATTGGTATATTTATCTTGTTTTTGCTTTTTACTTTGTAGTTGTATCTATTCAAGAGACAAACTGTGGTTGATTATGTATACACCTCGTCATTGTTTCTGTCCAGCACTGCCATGACAATGAAATCCAATACAAGTCACTCTGCCTGTTGTCAACTCGTTTGTGTTAATCCCCAACACATTGTATTTCGTGAGAAAATAAGTTGGATTTGTGGGGTGAGCTTGGTCATACCTTCTCTCTGATTTGACAATTATGATCATCTGATATTCCTCTGTCATCTGAACCCATCTCATTTGCAAACCATGTCGAATACACTAGGCTTTTTTCTGCTATTATTTAAATACTGCTGTACCTTTCCTCTTCATGCACACAAGGACAAACTAAAGCTCTGTAGTGTTTTGTTTCGTGTCGGCCATCAGGGTTTGAGATGTTCTGTTAAAGCTGTACATGACCCTCCCTTAAACTGGGCAGTTTTTGGGTGGCATAAATTTGGGTCTGTAAGTTTGGGAGAAACCTGTGTACCTGGCCGACCAAACAGAATCTTTTTTGTTTTGCTTATTTTTTACTTAACAGACAACTGAGGGACATAATTATTGTTCACAGTGATGCCAAACTGGATTGTTGTCCGGATGTGGTGTAATTAAAGTTGCACGTGTACACTCTCTTGGTAAAGCTGCCTTGTACTGGGCAGCAGGGACAGTGCCCACAGGAAGTCTTGGAGGTCCTTATGTGTATGTATAACTTTTCAATAAAGTCTTTGAACTCCATAAATTTGTTTTCATCTTATGATGACTACAGTGAAGCGGCATTTCAGTGAAGACCAACAATGCCATGTAAAATGATGTTCTCAGAGATTAATGTGACAATTCAAAGACCCATATAAAGCATTTTTAGTGCACCAATAGTGTTTGAATTAATTTCAACTTATGTGCTTACAGACCAGCTCACAAATATTAGAAGTATTCACTCAAACAATGCAAACGAAGAGAACTGTGCAAATGGAAAACATCTGATGTATTTACACTAACTGAACATGTTTGGCTTTTCACGGTTCACATCCATAGTTATTTTTTCCCCCAGGTAAGTATTTCTTTGCTGTTGTTTTAGAAACACGGCCACAACTTGATATGCTGGTGTGTTTTTTGCTGAAGGTCAAACCGTCAGCAGCCTTTCAATTAGTCTCAATATTTGATGGATGGAGGTTATTTGGATACAGGGTCAGAGAGACACTAGATGCTGATAGAGACTAAATGAAGACTTGTTTTTATGATGCCTCTATGGGTCACAAAGCAGCAAAACAGGCACTTTGCAAGAGAAATGATCAGTTATCTAAATCATCATGTTTAGTGTGAGAAGTAGGAAATCAGTCACCAATTGTATGTGTGTGTCAGGGAGTAGTCATGTAGGGATTATTTGTACAAACTGTGATGCAAAAATTTATCCTGAATAGGAAGAAGTGGGCATGGAAAATGGATGAATTGTGGAAAACTTTTCCCCAACAGTGGCTCCCCCATAAAATCATGGCTCAGATTAAAAGTCTGTTTTGAAATTGCTTTTATTGATCAGCGCATTCAGTAGTCTTACACAGTGAAGCAGAGGAAAAAATTATACTGCAAAATGCTGCTTTTCATTCTTTACATTCAATATTACAGAAGTGCATCAGAAGTTAGATTTAAATATATGAGCTGATTTAAATTTCCAAGGCAAAGCTAATGCAAAACAGTGTGATAACCATGCTGTTGCCTGGAACTAGTCAGTCTAGGACTCTAAGTTTCAGATTTCATCTCTTTGCCTGACTTAGCTTGTGCCTCCACATTTATTTGGCCAGATGTCTCTTCTTTAACCCCCCCAGCTCCGTTAGTTAAGCCATTCTCAATTTTTTGTTGTTCCACGTCTGAGGTTGGCCCACCTGCTGTCTTCTCTGTCAAGATCAGGGTGGTGTCCTGAACTTTCTGCAATGATGTCTTAATTTTTGCTACCTCTGCCTCCTCAGACCTTCCCTGTGTTTGGCTTTCAGTAACCCCGACAGAATCCTTGCTTTTTGCATCCTCCATCTGCTTAGATCCACTCTCAATAACCTTAACTTTGCTGGACCCCTCAGATGACTCAGATTTCTGGATTTGTTTATCTGGTGCCCCCTGTTGCAAGTCTTTGCTTTCTGCATCTTCAGTTATCTTCTCCTTCGACACCTGAGATTCAACTGTTTTTATTTTATCCCCAGCGTCTGGCTTTTTATCCTCCACCTTAGGAATATCTTTCACATTTGAATCAAAGGGCAATTCTTTATCTTTTTCTTTGTGGTCACTGTGTGTGGCATTTTGGCTGGTTTTTGGCACTTTATCCTCAGTGGTATCTTTTTCAGTTCCTGTTTTGCTGATTACCTTTTGTTCTGTATGACTATCTTCCTTTTCTTCATTCTTAGGTGGTGTGCTTGAAGTTTCTGGAACCTTTTTTTCGGATGGCTTCTCTGTCTCCATGGGCAGACTACTCTTTGGCTCTGAGGTCAAATCAGTGGTTTTCTCAGCTGTTTGAGGAGCCAAAGAGAGAGCCTCATCCTGCACTTTAACAACACTGTTTAGCTCTTGAGTTTTATCTGAATCTTTAGACTCCTTGTCCGAGGTCTCATCCACAGGCTTCTCTGCTTGTTCTGATGTAAGATCAGCTGTTAAATTAACCCCCTTGCTCTCTTTTAAATCACTGTCTTTTTTGTCCCCATCAGATTCTACTGGCAGTACCTCTGGTTTTGAAGACACATCTTTCTCAACCGCATGTTCACCCTCTTCTTTTCTGTTCTCAGCTACTCCATCTTGTTGTCCGTGTTTCTCCTTGTTAATGACCTCTACTATCTGGACTTCACTTTTAGTATTTTTATCTGTGTCAGTGTCCTCTTTACTGTCACCTGCCTCTGCCTCCTCTGATTCCTCGCCTTCCCCGCCATCTTCTACCTCGCCAGAACACTCTGCATTCCCACCATCATCTCCCTGCACTGCATCTTCATCTGGTTCTCCCTGCACTGCATCTTCATCTGGTTCTACCTGATACTGCTGACCATCAGACATCTGCTCACCTTCTCCCTCTGGACTGTCTTTATTATCTGCACCCTCCTCTTCTTCACTGCCTTCTTTCTCTCTTTTGACACACCCCTGTTCACCTTCTCCCCCCACTGTCTCATCAGACCCTGTCTCCTCAAATTCTGACATCTCAATCTCCCTAGTGGTCTCCGTTATTATCTCTTCTACAAACTTGTACTGGGGCTCAGCTCTCCTGGCAGAACCTCCCTGCCGGCTGACACAAGGCAGGGTATAAACAGGAGACTGGCGGTAGATGTAAGGCATAGACATGTGGGTCTCTGACATAGTGGACAGGCGAGTTTCTTCACCCTCCAGGAGTTTCCTGCAAGGAAGGAGAAGCAGTATGTGACCCATGCTCATTTCTCATAGTTGTTATTCATGCATAACTATCTTCATACCACCACTGAGCCATTTTAAAATAACATCTGAATTTGGCATGCCTTACCTGTAAGAAAGTATCTCCACATCCAAAGCCATCTTCACATTTAGCAGGTCCTGGTACTCTCGCAGATAACCAGACATGTCAAATTTGGCATTTATAAGCTCATTCTCCAGTTGTTTGATAGTGTCCTGGAGCAAGAGAGAGGGACAATTGTTACCCATCTGCTCCTATAAACTTATTAAGCGGAACTTATTCTGCTCAGACCTAAAGCACAATTTGGCTTTACTACAGGCCTAAATTGTTAAATAAAAATGTCCTACCTGGTAATGAATGATTTCTTGTTTGTGTCGATCCTCGACGTCACGAAGTTGCTTTTCCAGCGCTTCCCTTGTGCCCCTAGCGCAGTCCAGTTCGATGCTCTTGGCCTGCAGGCGCCTTCTGTACTCCTGAATCTCTTGCTGGGTCACTTTCAGCGCTTCTCTCTTGGTCTCAGCGGTCTCGGTTAATTTTGCAAACTGAGATCGAAAACTTTCCCCTGCCTGCTGGAGATCGGACACGGCATGACCTTCCAGCTGTGCCCGAATGTCCCGAAGTGCCGCAGTGAGATCAGGGTTGCCAAATTCTTGCGCCTTAACAGTTACCTGCGCATCCTGGATTTGGGCAATCATCTCTGACACCTCATCCTGATGGGTTTTCTTTAGGAAGTGGATTTCGTCCACAAGAGACTGTGCTTTCTTGTCCAGCTGTAGTTTAGCCTGATACGCGTCGCTGATGTCTTTCTTGAGCACCATGATGTTGCTCTCGGCAAGTGATCTGCTACTCGCCTCTTTTTCATATCGTTTTCTCAAGTTGGACAACTCTTCCTCCAGATTCTCGTGGTCGATTTGGATCTGATGCTTCTGATGTGTAATCTCCTCAATCAGTTTCCTCAGCTTCCCGAGCTCCGGTCCATACTCCTGCTCCAAAGAAGATGAGGATTGTGCTCTCTCTTTGATTTCCTCGATTTCTCTCTCCAGCAAATGATTCTGGTGTTCCAGGTGACGCACCTTCTCTATGAATCCAGCAAAACGATCGTTCAAGCCATGGAGCTGCTCTTTCTCGTTCATTTTCACCAACTTTCCCGAAAACGGGCTGGTCAAATTCATGCCCTTGGATGCCATCATATCACATTCCCTCCTGCTAACGAAACTGGTGTCCGATCCCGAACGATTTAGTTTGTGTTGGGCATACTCAGTTTTAGTTATGCTATGCGGAAAATCGCATCTATCATGCATTCTTTGACTCATGGTGCTGCTGTGAGCTGCCGGTGCGAAGTGGAGGATGCTCCATGCAGCCCCTTTATACCCGTCGCAATCCGCTCGATATGCAGAACGGAGCTGTCCACGGTGCTGAAAACGTATAGCATCAGCTGTTTGGTTAACTGGACCTCTCACTACATTTTGTCGCAGACAGCAGTGACGTAGGTGTGAATTTCCTCCTCGGGTGTCAGTGCAGACATAGGCGCCAAGAATAATGCTCTATGCATTATAAGAGAACTATTTTTTCTCCCCAAAAGGCTTTTATTAAGGCGAATTCCTTAATCTCAGCTCATTGTATCTCACAGTAATTCATGTTTATTGCTTTTACCTGATGAGGTCGTTCTGGCTAGAAAAATGTAAAGGGTATATTTGATTGTATGTGTATATGACATAAAGTCATTCAAATCCTCGTAGGCACGTATTGCCTCGCACCTTTCTAACGGAAAATACAGGAATCAGATTGGCACCACGGCAAGCCTGAAATTGGCCTGGATGGGTTCCAACAATGCAGTCTTCACACTTTTTTTTTTTTTTTTTTTGTTTTTTTTTTGTTTTTTTTTTGTTGTTTTCTCTTTTTTTTTTTTTT
>OMLB01030392.1:8593-21332 GCA_900302555.1 Myripristis jacobus | reverse complement strand
TTTCACCTTTTTTTTTTTTTTTTTTGGTTTGTTTTTTGGTCTTCATAGTCGTGTCTCACTGATATTGTCTGCATGTGGAATATGTTGCAGGCATTTCAAAACCAAAACATCAACATTTTAACAAGTAAAAACAAATAATAACCTTTTCACAATAATAAACTGCATTGCATGGAATGTGATTGGTATTCAACTTTTTATGGCCTAGTTGTTACTCTTTGTTGATTATTTCCCCCCTCTGTTTCCTTTAATCTGATTACATTATCCAGTTGGTGCAAATTCATGTTATTGTTTGTCCTGCTGCAGTTATCGCTGGTGAATCATCATTCTAACAACAGAAATAAACTTGCAAATCCACACTGAGGTGGTAGGTGACCAAACTCCATCTTTCTTTGTGTGTTTTCATGTCTCTGCATTGCTCTGGTTCTTGTAGCACTTCAGCCCCAGGTGCATTTGGATAATGGCACTCTGAGTGGTGCTCTACTACCTTATTCAACTGCATTATGCCAGGTTAGTCATTGTATAAGAGCCTCTTGTCCTCTCTGGTCATCACACCTTCAGTGAAAACGTAACCCAGAATCAACTTCTTGTCCTCAGGCTCATTTTGAATGACTTCATAGGAACACTTATTTGACCTTAAAATGCACCAAGGCAAATCAAGGGGATTACAAGATCACTAGATCACTTGAGTCCAAATCAGGTGTTCTGTTTGGGGCCAAAATGTCAAGTGAATCACTGGTCCAGTCAAATTCATGTAGTGTTTTCTGAAGAATTTGAGGAAGGACCAGATTTTCACTGTATCTCTACTGGTATAACTAGAGGCTGTAGGAGAAGATTGCTGGATCCTTTTGCTTTGCTTACCTATACAATTGAGTTTATCTCATTTTTTAATGCAGCAGCCAGACCAAATTTCTAAAAATATCCACACACACATTTTCTTTTTCATCAATGTGACTCTCTGCCTGCTGTAAGAACTCCAAGTCTCCGTTACTGTCACCTCACAGGTGTCTGATAAAAGACAACAGGTTTAAGTTGAATATCCCAAGATTTGCCTCATCTCGCACCATTTGGATCGCACCCAGTATTTTACAGAGTTTAATCTCAAGGAAGTGTACAGCAAGACAGCAATCTCTTTTTAGCCTTGTTAAAATGACACCCAAGTTTCTGCATTTTGTTTTGAAGTATGCTCCTGATGTGGTTTGATGTGAATCATTTCCAGTTAGATAGCAAGGCTCACAAAAGGCTTGTCAAAGGAAAAATAATGCAATGCATTTTGCGGATGCAGGATAGAGCCATATTCAGTCACACTATACATGTAGGCGAGGGCCCTCTGTATAATTACAGTTATGTGTGAATGGAGTCCTTTTCATTTGTTATGTTGCTGCTGTTTAATGTTCATTTGCAGATTCATCACTTGAGTGGATACATCAGTTGTCTATTGCATTTTTACTAATGTAGCAGTGATGATGCTCCCAGAGAATCCCCTAGAAAACAATCTAGTTATAGTGGAATATTTTAGATAGATAGATAGATAGATAGATAGATAGATAGATAGATAGATAGATAGATAGATAGATAAAAGTGACAACTATTGAAACTTCAGGTTGTGAAATAATTTACACAGGATGAATTTGCTCATTTCCTTTCCAAGCTTTTGCTTCTTGAAAACTTCCAGCTCTCCAGTGTTTTTAGGCTTTATTCTAAGTGATTAATTTTGGTGATTTGATATTTGCGACAGTTTTGGTCACAGCAGAATGCTGCCACACATAAAACAGCATTTGATGCTAAGAAACAAAATGGAACGGTGTTATGCTCTGTTACAAAGGAAAAGCCACTTAAACTAACACACCACCATTTTTTTTATTTATTTCAACCTAACTTATGGCTGAATGTCATTTATTTAATTAAGACTAGTGGGCTGTTTGAATATTGAAACTGAATAATTATTTCATATATCTCTTTTATGAGTGCTGTCCTCCCTGTAAAGACAATAAACATTGTGAGAAGGAGCCGTTTGCCTATTACATCTGTTGATAAATTTATTTAAGGTTTAGTGTCTACTGTTAAAAGAATAAATTGTATGAGCTTGGTAGCTGATTACAATATACAGTAACAAAACACCAATTACAGAGCATCATTTACGTGTGATTGTTTTGCCAAACATTTCGGGGTTTAGGACATAAGCTTTGTTTTCATCTTATTACTAAAACACAAAAACAACATATACAGCAGGGTTTTTGTTTTGTTTATCTATGACAAGAATTCATATTACTGTAGATAACATTACATTCAATCACAGTGTGATGACCATATTTCTTTCAGGCATTACGTCTATGCAAAGTGCACAGGGTGTGTAATCCATCTTATGTTCTACAAGGACATTTGATATCAAAATTAATGCAACACTAAGTACAACATGTAGGCCTGTTTAACGCGAGTGATGTTAATTTTAGCGCTTAATGGCCAGGGTCAGCCCATCGCCCACAGTGAGCATGCTCAGGTCAATCCTCTCGTCCTTGTGCAGCTTCTTGTTGAGTGCGTCCAGAGCCTTGGAGGTCAGGTCATCATCAGCAGGGTTCACAACCCGACCACTCCACAACACCTTGAAACAGGGACAGAGTGGCTTTTGAAAGGTTTCCATGACACACAGCAAAGACATGCTATAAACCCAACAGTTTTTAAAGTGCTCCTTTGGTTTGTGTAGGACATACTCACATTATCAATTGCAATAATGCCCCTTGGTCTTATGAGCTCAAGTGACTTCTCATAATATCCATCATAGTTCAATTTATCAGCATCGATGAACACAAAGTCATATGTCCCAGCCTCTCCAGCTGCTATCAGGTTATCTGATTAAATAGAAACAAACATAAAATCATATTAATGACTGAGTCCATTTTCTTTAGAAATCAAGCCTGAGATATGGAAAAAGCCCTCACCCAGTGTTGTCATGGCTGGTTGAACTTGGACATCTATCTTATTTTCAACTCCGGCCTATAGAAAAGGTGAAATTGTATGAACTGAGATGCATGTAAGAGAAAAAAAAGAGGTTTTACTTCTTTCTATTGACTTTTAAAGAGAACATTTAGTGAGGCCAAAAGAATTATTGATTCCTCTACTTGGCTTTGCATCTTTACGTCACACAGTTTCCTGAGCAGACACCTTTTTACTGTCGAGCCCACAGCATTTTGTGAAGACCGAGCGACAGATAGTAGATATACTGTATGCTGCACACTGCAAGGTTTCACTCTGACAGCAGCAAACTATCAATCTTTCCAGATTCTCAAAGAGCCAAGTTATGCTATATGAGAGCCAAGAACTGGACATTATATGATAGTCTGATGTAAAATGTTACATTACAGAGGAAATCATGCAGTGGGTGTAGTAGAGTTTTTATTACCGTAAAGGTTATCACGCTGTTTGTAAATATCACAGAACCTAATGCAGTCTCACCTCTTTAAAAAATGGTTTGGCAATCTCCACGTAGGTGTCTTCTATTTCACAAGCTACCACTTGTCCATTCTCTGGCATGGCAAATGCCATGCTCAATGCATTGTACCCCGTGTACATCCCTGTAGGAATGAATGATTGAAAAAATGAATGAATAAACAACCAATGAAACTGAAGAGTTACCTGAATCACTTTTGAAAATAATTTATTTTGTTTCTTTCAAAATAATTTGATTATGTAAAAGCTTGGGTTCACCTCAGCGCTATCGTAGTGATTTCAATACTGATGCTCTCAAGCTCACCTATTTCAATAGCTTTAGTGCCGTTGATCAGTTTAATGAGATTGGCCATTAACTGGGCTTGCTCAATGGCAACAAGCATAATGCTCCATTCGTCCTCAAGAGTTTTCTGATATTAAAAAGAAAAGGAAAAGAGAAACAAAATTTTCTTTTTGACATTGATATATATATAGTGAGTAGTCACTGTGCAATCAACACAGTGTAGGTATTTACATTGGGTTTATCTGCAGTGTTCCCTGGCACCTTCTAGTGCTACCCTCTAGTGGTCAAAATTTGTAACTGTAATCTAAAGTAAAGCTTTGCAGTGACAACATTTATACGTGTTTTATTAAAAAGGATAAATGTGCTAAATGTTCACATATTTACCACATTTACCATCTGTGTGTTTCTCTTTTAGAAACTTAGACAGACTCTAGAGAGCTTTCATTTAGCCAGCTGTGGTTCTCTGGTTGTCTTACCAGCTTGAGTTTGGTGAGGACTGGGTGCTCTCTCAGTGAGTTGTTGACCACATATTGCAGCACAGGATCATCTTTACCTGAGCTGTGGCTCTTGCCAATCAGGGCAGACTTGCTCACTCCTGTCCCACAAAGAAGAAAACATCAGCTATCAACTCCATCACCCCCAGAAATCCCTTTAACCATATAGATTATATACAAAACTCCTCTTTGTACAATAGCTTACCTGTTAGCACAAAAGCCAGTCCAATGCAGAAAAGCATTTTGATGTCTGCAGCCATAATGTGTGGGTCTTAATGTCCGGGCTTTGTAAAAGCAACGGGTGAGCAGTGTGCACTGTGAAAACCTGAATGGAACACTGGCAGTTTTATTTGAGTAGAAAAGTCTGATTCTATGTTTGTTTTGTCTAACCTTTGAGAGGGAAGGACAACATATTGATCATTTTACTGCACTGCAAAAGATGTGATCTTTTGCAAAGTGTATTTATTTTGGAAAAATATATTTTTGGGGAAATTCTAAAGAAACAGTACTAAAACATGGGACACATTTAAAAAAAAGCAGGAACTTTGCCACCATTAAACAGCAAAGTTACTATGAATATTATTTCTTGTAAAGGTTAACCGTTCATGTTATTAATCAACTTAGAACACTTAAAGTTAGACTAAACCCTGTAAAAAAAAAAAAAAAGGGAGGAAAAGGCACAACATTTCTGACCAACTGCTTTTAGTTCAGTTTGTTCTCTTACACACAATGCCAGCAATTAGCTATTTTGCAAGAACACAAACACTAGTGAACAGTTTTATCTGTGCATGTTGGTCAGACCTCCCATCATTACACAACACATTGCTCAATACATTTGAGCAACCAAGATGTGAAAGGTGCATGCTCTGAAACACTTTATTTCACAAGACCACACTTTCCTCAGATGGTACTTCACCTCACCTTGCATGGTGAGGTTAGGTTAAGTTAATTTCTAGCTGCAGCTGCTACTGTAAATATGACCAATGAAATTTTAAAATCAGCTTTAAGAGGCAACTGGTGAGGAGGGGCCACAACTGCAGTGATATGATTTTGTTTTTTTGTGCCAGGTAACATCCTAACAGATGCATTTTCAAAAAGGCTGGAGATGTGAGAGGTTTTTGTTTGATGCCAGTGGAGTCACAGTAGTCTGAATGTGAGGAGACAAAAGCATGGCTGACCTCCACATTACCCAGTGATAAAAATAGCTTAATTTTGAAAATAGTTTTCAAGTGAAGGAGACAAGACTGCATGACTTGACTTCCTATGATTTACCATAGACTGTTGTGGCTCGTGTTAGAGCTGGAGTTTTATGTTCTGTTTGATGCATACACTGAATGCAGTGATGAAAATGAGACCACAGTGATGGCCTTCTACATCACCAAAGCAGAACTGATCAACTGATGCAAAGAGCAAAGGTATGCTTGAACTGAAAAAGAAGCCTTTGCTGTTATATAGGTGTGTGAATTTTCAAATTGTCAGTTTGCAATTACATTTAAAAAAGGGCAGACCATACACCTCTTGTGCTCCTGGATCAAACATCTCCAGAAATACAGAGGCTGAGAATGAGACCTTTGAGCTTTGCATATAGTCACCATAAAGCAGAAAGTAGACAGACAGTTGCAAATGGAGGTCAAAAATGTTTTTGTGTAGCTCTGGCATACAAAATGAGCAGCATGTACTAGTATGCCTCAACACTCCAGAAACTTGTGTAAAATCTGATTTTGAGTCAAATTATCTGGGCTCAAAATGTATAAATACAGACACAAAAGCCTTGTGCTTGCTGACCATGTCTTTGGCATACAGAGTAGTTTCGAGTAGCAATCTGTGTGCAGAATATTGTTTGGACACAATTTATGTGGTTATGTAAATTGTATTTTTATTGTGTTTATTTATTTTGGGAATCAATAAGAAAACTTACCAACTATGTGCACTTGATACAGCTACAGAAAAAACACTAAAGAACTAAAACAGAGCAATATTGTTATAGCCTTCACAGAATAGGGACTTTCAAACTCCATGTTTGACATTTGAGGGTTAATGAACTGGTGATACCAAAATCACCGCAGCAGACATTTTGTAGAAGCTAGATGAAGGACACCAGGCCATAGCTAAGGGCTGTGAAAGTCCAGAGGCTGGGACTGAGCACACAGCTTCAGGGGACGGTAAACAGGTGTGACACCTGTGGAGAAAGTGAACCACAAAGATCAGACAATGTCACATACATATTCTGTATCTGCTCGATTCAAAAACATATTCAAAAACAACATGCTATTGTTTTATAGCTGCAGCAATACTTCTAGAAAATATATGTCTTGTGTAACATTTATACATAATACATTACCCACAAGTTCTGTGGGATTGAGCAAAACAACCCACCAATGGGATCCGCAGCACTGAAGAGGTTAATTGTTTTTTCCAGTTAATTTCAGATGGTTAGTAATAACACTGCATTTCATTTGCACCACCTTTTACACACATTTCCCTCAATGCAAAACTGCGATAGCGTGGACAGTGAGAGGCAATAAAATGTCTCCTGCCATGACGGAAAGGCCCACACAGCTGTGATGTCTTTTTGTACCACATCACTGGTCACTGTCTCTTAATGAGGAGACAGGTCAGAGCTACTTCCTCCTGTTGTTCCATCTTCTATTGGCTCTGATTGGACTATCACAAAAAACTGAAGGAGGAAGATCAATCACAGCAGACAGAAACGGTGAAACGTCAACAGAAGACCCAGAGGTCATGGTATGTCCAGACTGGATGTAGGCAGTAATATCTCAGTTACAGTCTGTGAAAAGGTTTCCTCGATAACCTTTTCACATGCCCAGACTCCCATTGTTTAGATCAATCCCTGTTATCTGCTGAGTCAGGCCACCTGTGCCAAATTGGGTACTGGGTGGAGCCACTGATTTGTTAGATTTGTGTTCATTTAGTCGATAAGAGAAGAGATGAGAAAAGGTTTGTCTTAATTAGGTTTGTATATTCGTAAATGCAGTGTTTGTGAACATTGATGTGCATTAATGTATTTTTTTCCCTCCTTTTTTCCCCAGTAATTTCCCCAGTTTTTCCCCAATGGTGCTTTGAAATGTGAACTATATTGTGTTTCCCTCTCTTGGCTGCTTGTCCCCTGTCCAATGGAATAGTCCAATTAGGGAGGGACCAGGAGAGGTATAAAAAGTCAGACTGGCATTGAGGAAGGTGGTTGTTCTTTTGGTGGTAGCTTGCTGTGAGGTGTTATTGGGTTTTTTTTGTTTGTTTTTTTTTGTTTTGTTTTTTGTTTTTTTTTTTGCTGTTAGGCAGTATTGTTTCAGATATTTTTCAGTTTGTTTACTCCTTATTAACTTTTAACATTTTGGTATCATTTTTGCTCATTTCCAGTGCAAGACAGCCACACCGAAATCCCACATGTAGTCTTACTAGCCGTAATGCTACACAGACTCAAAAAAGGATCGTGATGATGACAGTGGGCACCGTGAGGTTGTGCATTGTTGAGGTTGCAGCCATCTTGGCTCCAGCAGGACCAACTTACCTTACAGTAATCCACATAACCAGACGTTGTACAATTGGGCCATCAGCCAGCAGAGCAGGCTCCAGTTTCACCATGCATTACTAAACCTGTGACACCATACCCGGCAGGAAGAAGAAAACCCTCTGTAGTGCCTGAAGAACTTTGATGTTGGTTGGCAGGTACTTCTGGTTGTCTGAATGATCATGACAGGGCAGAATAATGCCCACAGTAAGCTGAAGGACTGGGCAGTCTTCCCCACCCTCACATAGCTGGACACAGTTCACATAGAGTTCAAACAGTTGAAGAACGCTCAGTATTTGGATAACACACTGCTTACATAATAGGAAAATAGATAACAGAAAAAGTAGCTGCTCTTTTGAATACTAAATGATTGTGTGCAGGTTGAAACATGTCAGCATCCCATATAAGAGGAGTTCTGGTGGAGCTGGTAATGTGATACAAGGTTACTTTAAAGAATATTGATGTGACGCTGTTGTGCCTTTTGATAACAAAATAAAGTTGGAAGCATGTGCAGTAGCAGCTGCAGCCAACCTCTCATAATGGATACAATACTGCCACCTTGTGGGAGAGCAAGGGATGACTTCTGCAATTTAAACCAAATACAATTCATTATCAAGTCTGTTATGGTCAGAGCATCTTCAATTATTCTAATATAACAGAGTAAAACATGGAAAACATGAGGTGATAGTTCTTTTTTATTTGACTTATTTATCAATTAATTTATTTATTTATTAAGATGCACATTTAAACACACTAAAGTATTAACAAGCCATACAGGATATAAAAATAAAACCAGAAATGTACTGCCAAAGTCAAACTATGGAAAGACAAGGCAGGTACAATTCAGCATTAGTGTTGATGTGCACATGATATGCACATGATATTTACATTAAAAAATAAAATATGAGCATAACTGAAATGCAAAAAAAAAAAAAAATGCACATCAGTCCTTGCAGAAAGAACTGCAAAAATCCTTCAATTCATTTTAAAAACATACTATCACAGCAAGTTTGGGAAACTAGATGAGGTACATTGTAGGATTGGCACTGGAATTTGCAACATACTAAACAAAATCATAAAAGAATATTCCTTTAGCATATCTTTTAGCATAAGTATCATGGCGAATTAATAATATAAATGTGCAAAACAACAATTGCAATAAAAAGTTCACAATATGGAGGAGGACTTGAACTGTTTCTGACATCCATAACTGGGGGGAAAAAAAGCAGAATGCATACTGAAATCCTAAATCCTAAGACCATATCACCACTATACTACTACAATTGTCACTTACACAAGTTTACAACCCTGTTTTCAGTTACTGACATTCATAACTGCATGTCCGTGGGCAAAGCAGGTTGTTCCAGTGTAAAGGAACCCTATCACAATTCTCAATAACATTTTCTGTATAATATAGATTATAGAAAAATCATTCCAGTTGTGCCTGTAGATCTAAGATGTTTCTGCTTATTGGGACTTAAAAGTTTCATTGACAAATGCATTGCTGTAAAATAAACAGCACAGCATTGAAAAGAAATGCATGATTTACTGGGTTAGTGTCACATGTAAGTATGGCCAAGATACTTGCTTGATACTGTCCTATTGTGTTCTGGAGAAATTATCGCTCATTCTTTGCACTAGGTGATGCTGTAAAGTTCCTTCAGCTTGTTGGCCAGCTGCCTGTGAAACCTCTCCAACTGAGATTCCTGGTTCCTGAGATACATCTTCTCTCTGATTGACTGATGGAGGTGGTTGTGAACCAGGTTGTTCACGAGGATCATCACGCTACTCTCCGCAGCCCGGCCTGCTTCCTCTCCAGCTGGTCTCGGAGGCCCTCCAAGGTCTTCACTTTGCTCTGAAGCTCTTCCAGCCGCCGCTCCCTCTCACCAATCTCAGCCTTCACTTCATCCCTTCCCTCCATCAGTCTGCAGTTAGCAGGCCTTCGTGATGTCATGGGCCTTCTCCCAACTCATGATGGATCCAGCAGAAATTCTCTCTCATGTGTTGTTAATTTCTTAGCTCGATGTGGTTCACAGCTGCAAAAATCATCAACTCTTAATTTTTCTTTATCTGTTTTTTTCACATGCATAGCAGGCACCGTTCAGTCAGCAATGTTTTGTATAGCATGACAGCTTCCAAAAAGTGTTTCATGATTCACGCTTGCTTAGATCATCTCCTCTCATAACTGCCTCTGCAAACACGGAGCAGGGAAGACGGTACCCAGGAATGTTCAAAAAGGAACTTTGGAGATGTGAGTGGGATGGGAGGTCTCTCCAAGGACACCGAGCTTCCTCTGTCAATTCCCTAATTAAGAATGCACAGATACAAACAAAAACACACTGCCTACAAGAGCACATCAATTAAATGAGCCATGACGTAAACTGTCTTAAAAAAAATGTTTGAGTTGTGATGGGGGAAGGAGGGGGATGCCTCAGAGTACACACAGCTCAGCTTAGGTCCTCTCAGTGAAAATGAGATGCCATGTTTTCCACTATCCCCTCTCTCCCTCTCTCCCCCGCTGCTCCGGGCCTCTGCTTATGTGACGCTAATTGTTTCTGCTACTTGTGCCAAGTACCTACTCTTTCCCGGCACATTCTACAGACAGGCCCTGGTCCCTCAGCTGCTTTTTGTGTCTGTTTAAGGAATGAAAAAATGTGTGCTGCCATCTGCAGCGAGCACACCACTCTTCCTCCTCCCGGCCCTGACTGTCAGAGCGCCACAATGATACACATTCACACACTCTCTCTGAGGTAAAAAGTATGTGGTAGAGCAACCCGAAAACAAAACTGACACATACAACTGCTAATATGAAACAAAATAATTCACGAGGTTTCTGTTTTGATGCATTTAGTGTGGTGGGAGGGAACGCATGCAGTACATCTGAAAGAGGCTTTTAAATTTTGCAAATCGTACAGAGAAGAAATATAGATGTATCGTAATAAAGGTCTAAAATGTGGCCCATCTAAACTACATCTTGCATTCAAACATTGATTGTGTACACAGTTAATTATATAGACAATTAATCAGATCAATGCCCCAGTCAAGTTAGACTTTATACCTGCCTAGTCAAGCAAATGCATTTCAGCTGTATTTCCCCTTGATTGATGTTGTTTAGTACTGAACTCTGACCAGCAAGTGGCAGTGTTGTTTAGCTAATCCACAGTCTTCACCAAGCAGCAGCCTCAGCTCATGTCACCAAGAGAGCCGGGCCTTCACTTCCCACTCTGGCAAGTAATATCATTATGCCCTTGTTGAATTGACCTGTGACACTATCACAAAGCACACAGGGCTTCACATATTGACATGCCTGTGATGCCACATGGCTGTTACATCATCCCTGTGTTTTTCGTAGGGAGCCTGCTTGTGATGCATTGTACTAACAGCAGTCAGCTTGGCACCGGCTCAGCAGTCAGATAAGTCTGCATGCATGAATGTTAAGTGATGCTAATCACAATGGAGAGACCAATGTCAAGACGATTGACAGACATTTCTTGGCATTCAATTGACATCCTCAGATTTGTGCTCCATTTGACAGCAATGTCTCCCAACATGACAAGTCTGTTTAAAGCTTCCGCAATACACTTTCACACATGCTCAAGCACCAACACACACAACTGGAGATGCACTGACACTGATTTACTTAAACTGGGCCACTGTGCTGCTTTGCAAGACCAAACCCAAATGTTTCGCAACATGTGTGTGAGTGTGTGTGTGCGTGTGTTCGCACCGTGCACACACACGCACACACACACACACACAAGAACCTCGGTTTATCTAGGCCATTCAGAGAGTTGCAAAATGTAGATTAGGATATAAGAGAATATTCCAAAAAACTCTGCTTTTCAATCATGGAAATCTGGATTTATTGCAAGCTGTATGGTGTCTTTTGGAAGGGAATGTTGAGGATAAGCCAATTCAATTCATTATCATCTTCTTTTTGTGTATCCAACCCCCACAGAACAAAACAGAAGATCTGCTTTGGCAAAAAAAGAAAAAAAAGAAAGAAGAAAAAAAGGCTTGACTGGCAGGTGTGGTTGTTTGACTTTCAAATCACCTAGGCATCTATTCTATTAACCTAGCATGTAAATAAATACAGAATTCAATTTCCATGGAGTCACGCAATAACTTGACAGTCCTCAAAAAGATCAAACAGGGTGCTCCAGGGCACGTGAGCCACAGTGAAAAACCTTGGGTATATGAAAGGTGTTGACACCTTCAGCAAGCTGCAAAAAAAAGACAAATGTCATATCCTCAGAAACAATTAGTGGGGTGAGCCATTGGTTTTTAAGCCAGCAAGTCTCCCAGTCACCTTATTCTCTGCCTGGCAATGCCCTTGCTGGCATGCACAATGTGGAGTTGCTTCCAACACCTCACAGAGGCTGTCAGTCATGTCTGGTATCTCTCCACAGAGCAGAGATGCTCTCTCTTTGTAGTTCCATCAAATATCAACACCCCTTCTTATAATATCCTCTGGGTATATGAATGATGTCGGAAAAGGACACACTTTTTTTATCTTGTGTATAGTCATACTTTTGTATACTGTGAATGTCCCTTTATTTGCTTAACTCTATATAGGAGAACTCCATCTTTTCCTCATTCCCTGTTCGGAGTCACTCCATCCTTCCTATTACTCTCACTCTCATCTAACTGCTGAGTCCCATTGTGACCACACTTGAAGAGCTAATGATAATGTTATAACCCAGACCAATTTGCCGTGGCAATTGGGCTCACATAATTGAGCTGATTATAATCTTTCCGTCTGAGATGACCCCTCTGGACTCGGACAGACAAAACAGAGCAAGACAGAGGGTGTGGATGGAAAGATGGAGGGAGCGAAGGTTTCTTCAGGCGTTCCGTCACTGTGGAGGAGACACATGGAATATGACTGCTGGGAAGCGTGAGCATGCGTGCTAGTTTGTATGTAGGGTGTTGGGGGATGGCGTGCCGGGATAGCAGGCCTTCAGGGAGGTGTAAAGGAGGAGAGGGGTG
>OMLB01030382.1:0-10401 GCA_900302555.1 Myripristis jacobus | reverse complement strand
AGATGAAAGAGGGAGCTGGAGGAACGAGGGAATGAGAACAGGTGGGGGTGAAAACTGAAGAAAGGAGAGGGCACGGGGGTCAACTGGGGCAATAGAGAGGGGGAGGAAACTTACATCCACATGCAGGAGGAGGACAGATCGATGGATAGATTTTTTCCTCTTTTCACCGTGCCTCTCAAAGACCACATCTTTTTTTTTTTTTTTCTTTCTGTCACCAGATGTCAGCCAACTCTATCGCAACATGAGATGCATCTGTATTGTAATGGCGAGCGAATGCTGGGCAAAGCATCAAAACAACACATAGGAGGCAATGATTTCTCCCATTTCTTTCAACCTAAGATCCTCACGGTCCCATGTTGGATTCCACTAAATGGCTGTAACATCTATATGAGAAATTTTATCCATTAATTATTAACTTCAGTAAGGTCCAGGTAACACCGTTCTAGGGAAAACTAAAAAAAGTTCTGCTTCATTTTTTAACTTCGAGACAGGAGAAGAGAGGGGAATCTGGTTTTATTGGCACTTGAAGTGAATCTTAGGAGTAATCTACCGTTTAAGAAAGCCACATGTCTCAGGCTTAAGTGGTTCATAAAGTCCTAAAGGTAAAAGGCCAACTTAAAATGTGAATACAGCTGCATATTGAGGAGCCCAAACCCCCCCCTGACCAGACACTAATGCTGCCCCCTGGCTTCCAGCGATGGAGGAAGCCCCCGCAGACTGTTGAGACCCCCTCCTCCTCCTCCTTCCTGTGGCCAGCCCTGGCAGCTGTTTAACCAACTCACTGAGACAGAAGGAGCTGGGGAACAATGCACTTCAAGTTAACTGTGTGTGTGTGTGTGTGTGTGTGTGTGTGCCAGTGCTTATCCTTAGTATTTAATTAAGCATAGCGCTCCCCCATCCTGAAAGTGTTTTTGTTGTAGGCATTTATATGGCTCCATTACATCTGGCAACATAAAGTTATTATAGTCGACAAAGTCCATGTCTACATTTGGCAACGGAAAGTTTGGAACCATCAATTATCAACTATGACTACTGCCTGTAAAAGTAACCAACATAAAATTAACATGACTGAATTGTTTTCGGTTGTAGTTTTTTTTTTTTTTTTTTTTGTAAAAGCCAGACAGAGAGCGGCGTGCAAAACCACCAAGAACTGAGCAAGATCTTTTGCAGAAGTGACAAAAGAATTCTCCAGCTGTGTGGCTTTTGCTTTGTTTTGACCGAGACTGTCAAGATCGTGCAGCCGATATGAATTAAAATGAAAATTAAAAATCATTTCAAGATGTTAAACATAACAATTCAGGATGATTGTCCTGAAATTGCAGTGGGCCTGAGAGCTCAACACACTGCAGATTATGAACACACATGCAAACAGACAAAACACAAGCAAATTAAGAAAGCATCTTCATCAGTATCAGAACACATTACAACACAATACAGAAACACGCAACATTTCTGTTACAAATAATTCCTAAAATAATTAGACTATGTGTAATAAGTTCGGAAAAAATGTAAATGTATGTTTGTTGAACCACATTTCTTTTTTTTGCACTGATCAGGGGGCACATTGCTGCAAAAAGTTTGAGAACCACTGGCCTAGACCAAGCCTAAACACTTCCACTGTCATTTGGTGTGACTGAATTCGCAGCGCGTTTTCTAAAGTTTCAAAATCAGGAGTTGTCACATTGATTAATTTGACAGTTTGCGTGACTTTTCTTAAGCTGCAGTGCATTGAGCTCTCCAGGCCACCGTACTTAAGCTCTCAAATGGGACGCTGAAAAATTCTTGGCCTTGTTTTTGTCTGCAAGGAACCAGCATCAACCCTTTGTCTGCATCTGAAAGCAGCACAACTGGAAGTCAAAGAGCCCCAAAACATACAGTAAAATCTTCATATTCCTCTGTCGCTGTAGAATGGCAACAACAAGCAGAACCTCCAACACAGCTGCTTGAGCAGGTTTGTATGTAAATCTGCCAGGGGAAGACAAGAAATAAGAAAGAACAAGACCTGTATGACCAGGATGACCAATATATTTACCAATCTACACACAAAAACATCAATTTTTAATCCTCTGTTACTAATTTTACTTGGTTTTTGCAAGTAATTAGACAGATTATTTTATTTTTGGGCTTTATGGCTGTTGCAATGTATGTTAGGGTGCATTATTATGATGTGCTCTTTAAGCTACTTCAGTCTAGGTATCATATCTCACTGTCCAATGTTAGGTGGTAAATGAGAAAATTCAAATATAGTGCAAGAAAGAACAAAAACAACTTCCAAAAAAAGAGGCATGACATCAAACATTTATGTAAAAGTTGATTAAAGACGGTTGTTTTAAAAGATGGTTGCTGGTTTCTCAGACAGTCAGAGTCAGTTCACAGAGTGACCTCTAATGGCTGAAGGCTGAATATCTGCTGATGACAAATGGTAAGATTTTTATTTTGTAAAGTGTCCCTCAAATTAGTGTGGCAAGCAGCCCGGCCACCACAAAATCCTCACTACTATGAATTTTTTTTTTTTTATTTTAATTATTTTACTGCTGAGCACAACTGCCCTTCTTATTTTTAACATGTAGTATTGACAATGGAAAGGTTACTTTGCACGTCTATTTCTCAGGACAGGTGCGTCGGAGGGCAGGATATCCAGCGAACATTTCAAAAACAAACACCCGCACACTGTCCAACTTGCAAGGAAAAGGATAATTTATTTGCTATTTGCAACGTTTCGGTACTAGACCTTCATCCACTGTTTGCCTGATGAAGGTCTAGTACCGAAACGTTGCAAATAGCAAATAAATTATCCTTTTCCTTGCAAGTTGGACAGTGTGCGGGTGTTTGCTTTTGAAATTTTTAACATGTAGTATTGGAAATCCATTAATTAGGTTAATTCTTACTATTTTTACTAGTAATAATATGATTGGGAATATTGTAAGCATTTACCATAAGCCAATAACATCATTTTGGGATGGAAGTTTTATTCACACTTGGCCATTTTCATGCTCTAAGGTTTCAGTGTTTCCCCCCCTAAACGTCACACTTTGCAGAAAAGACTCCCTACTAAAAGCCATAGCCATACTAATGAAACCCCCAGCAGCTCTTAAAAGACAGGGTGAGGCAGGTTCCATTGCTGATTTTATAGAAATCATATCTGGCTCTTTCCTTCTCTGAACTGTGAAAACAAATTATAAGAGCTAGATTTTGTGCAATGTCATGTCTTGCAAAAACCAGGGCATTCACAAAAGATAGCGCTGAGTGAGTTTTTGCATTTTTGTGCCACTCTGAATGCGTCTCCTGTCCTAGAAGCTGTTGTGACTTTCACTTTTGGAAGTCTACACATGCCATGAACTACACGCCTTCGTTTCATGTAGGGCATGTTGGTACTGCCAGTCTTTCCAGTCCACAGGGAAGGCTGCACCTCTCCTGCACCTGTTGAATCAGGCGTTAATACAGGTTATTTTACACAACACACCCAGTGTCTCCTCAAGGCATGTCCTGAGATGTTGTGCTGGAAAAACGTGAGGACTGAGGCATCTGAAAACACAGGACACCGTGGTGAGAATATGTGAAGAAATTTGTTAAATGACGTTCACTTCCACCTTTAGATGAAGACGGCTCCACGGATTTAATCAAATACATCATAAATCAATACACTGGCAATGTCAACATCATGAGTGAGTATCAGCAGACAGTGCAGGAGAGCCCTCTACAGCCTCAGAGCTGCAAAACCGGTTGGACATCTCCTGCCTGGTGGATCCAGATCTTGATCCTTCAAGCATCAACATGTTTTCAACGAGAGATGATCAAAGATAAACTTATAGCTCTGCAAAGAACCACATTCAAGTCAGACGTATCACGTATGTTTATTAAAACCATAGAAATGGAATGATTCAATTCCTTTTCTATGATTGAAACATGTCTATTGTTGCAAATGGACACCAACCTCTAGAATATTTTTAAAGGTAGACGGTGCAGTTTCAAAGGGCAGGGCACCCCACCTTCTTATGATGTGGTAAACAATGATGAATGCCACTCATTTCCCAAAACAATATAATTTAGAAATGTTCAGGGCAACTGTCATAACCCAAAATATAAAAGCATTTTGCCCCATTGTTTATGTTTTTGTGTACATTTGACGTCAAACAGCAGCTTCAAGACAGGCATTTCTTAAGTGTTAAATTAATTCTATGGGTTATTCGTCTTGGCATAAACCTAAAGGGTTCTAATCGTCCTCATCTTTAACATTAATGAACAGTGGGTGTGCGCCCTTCCATTTAAAACTGCATAGTCTGCTTTTACCTGTGCACTTCTTTCCTGCTAGGTAGATACCTGGAATGTAAAACTCACCTACAATTGACATATTTGAGCATTTCTACATAGACTTGACAAGGAAAAATTCTCAGTTGTACAGCATTACCAGTTTTCCCATTCAAGTTAAACCCAAAGGCAACGGAGTGGATTTGCATTAGAAGGGTAAGCTGCAGAAAAATAAATAAATAAATAAACACAGTGGATCACACCTTAAACTCTGATTTCCACTGAAGTAACTGCAAAGTTAGAAAAACATGATATCCTGTGTTGTCGGACAACGGCACATTTATCTGTTCGATTCTGCTGATCGCAACGTTTCATTGCAGCTACGTCACTCTTCCAGTGAGTGAAAGGTTTAAAGCCAAGATGCCATTGTTTTATGACTGCTCCGTCACATGCGTTAGAAAATAAATATCTAGATGTCTTGTGCATCATTTTATACATCCTTGAAATTCAGCAGCACATATTTGGTGTCTATGAATCCTTGGGATCTCCTGTAGAACTTAAAAGTAAAGGTGTATGTGTGTGTGTGTGTGTGTGAGAAAGAAGCTCAGTCACACAGCAACGACAAACCCACTGATGGTACCAGCAGGACTGAAGAGGTCAAGCTTCAATGTTCCTTTCTCTGCTGCCTTACTCTACATGAGGTCAGTTAACTTAATCAGGAATAGGTAAGCTTTTTCTTTTTAAAATAATGTTAAGGAAAAGCCTGAGGTGGAAAGGTTCAGTTCATAAAACCATATATATTTACACGTTGGTTATGATCACTGGATTTCTAAATTAGTTTCACTTAAGCACTTTGCAGACATTGCTCAAAAGACAGTAGGGCTTTTATTCCATGACTGAAATAAAATGGTGCTCATCATAATGTAAAAAGGAACCAAAAAAAAGAGACAATCACAAATTCTTCGCGCGGAGAACCAGTTTACAGTACGTGATAAACTCCAAACACTGATGTCAGGGAAAGTCACTACGAAAAATGACACATTTTCTTACTGGCGTTTTAAAACCAAAAGACTCACTCCATAGATTTCACTGTTCAAAGTATGTGAAGGATTTAAATCTGTCATAACTCTTATGCATAATGAAAAAATATTTAACACCATCGGTTGGCATGACTAACTTTCAGTAGCAAACAAAAGAAATCATCGATGTGTTATTCCTTTATGGCTAAAAGTAATAAATGACTATTACTTTTTCAATCCGTTTTCATGTAACCTACATAGACAGACAGAAGCAATGCTATCAATACATTATTCTATGAATACAGTTTTCAAAATAGAACCACAGGAAATCTGTAGAGAGTACTATCAAAAGGTAGAATCAACCTGCAGTCGAGTCCAAAGGAACCCACAAGTTCCTGCTCCTGAAGGATGCTTTTCAAGTCAGTGGTACAACTTAACACGGGAGAGAACCATCGCCTCAGTCCGACACCCCGTCGCTATAACGCCGGCCGTCCGTTCAGTTTATCATGCATGAGGGCGATGGCCCCGCCGGTGAAGTCTCTGAGAACCTGCACCGTTTCCCGTTGGAGCTGCAACGATTCTCGCACAAACTCCTGTTGAGTCTCGGCCAGCTGCTGCACTGACTCAGAGAGGAGCTCCAGGGAGCGGGACACAGTCTCCAGCAGGATGTTGGTGGCGTGCTGCTCTTGGAGGCTCAGCGACGCGTTGTGCAGCATGCTGTCCCTCGCATTCTGCGAGGGCTGACTTGCTGTTGGAAGGACGGCCGATGACAACGATGGTGTGGATGAAGGCTGAGGGGCGCCGGCGCCTTGTTTCTGGACACCATTGTTGCCTTGGTGATCCTCTGGAGGTTTTGCTGACTGACTGGATGGCACCAAGTCTTCCCTTTGGTCATCATCGGACTCCACAAATGCATTGTCGGTGTCTTGAATCAAAGAAAATGCACATTAGTTTTTACTTAATATAAAACAATGGGCCTCGTGCAAGAACATTTTGAATTTTTTTAGATCATCTTTGAGAGGTGGTCTTGTGCAAGTCAGCCACGTTGGATTCGGCAAATGCTCATAACTTCAAAATTTTCCTAAATGACCTTTGTAAATAAGGTGCTAAATTCCACCTGCTTCTAAATGAGTGTGTGTTCTTGAGAGCTGTCAGCTGGTATAGTTCATGCCATAAAAGGCAGACATCAAGCCAGAAGTTTTATTCACAAAAATGACATCAAAGAGAAGCAAACCATGTTGAGCGTGTCACAGCCGCCTGTACCATGGACCGGACATAGAGAAACTCACCTGTGAGAACATCAGTCATGTGGTTTATCAGTTTTTTCTTTGGACTCTGCACTACAACCAGTCAAAATACAAAGATACAAGTAGCCTAACAAATACAATCAAAAAACATACTGTAGATACGACCATGCCAAAGGTCCAGAGCAGACAGGAGTTTGGTTTGAACATAAGATTTGTTTATGAGAATACTGGTGAACGCAGCAAATTCCCTTAAATGTTTTTTTTGTATGCCAATTGTGGTTCTTGCAGGAGGCCCATATGCAAGAACAAAAGGGTTATCTTAATTTCCAACAAATTCTTGTTTGCAACTCACCCTCTATGGGAGGTATTTCATATTGCGTTTCGAAGGCGGGCTGTGATGAGTCCCCTGCAACATTCAATGGATTAAAAAAAACAAAAAAAACAAAAAAAACACTTTATGCTTTTTGTTTTTCTTATGTTGGTAAGTATTTCTGTCTATGGACATCTATGTCAAGATACTGAGAGGCACTCACGAGATGAGCCACTGTAGTTGGGCATTGACTGATCATCTTTGGCACCGGACTGAGCTGGTCCACTCACGGAGTAAGGGAGAGGTGGTGGCATCACAGGTATGTCCATCCCTCCATTGGGGGAGCTCTGCAATCCCATCATGTCATCCTCTTCCATTTCATCCTCCTCCTCTGGGACGTCGTCGTCGTCTCCCAGCGGCCCAAAGTCACCAGTGCTGGGGTCTCCCTCGTCCATCTCCAGGATCTGGTGCACTATTCGCTCTGTCTGAGTCAGGTCTCGGGACAGCCGTGAGTTAAGACCCCTGTTGGGCACCGTCCCCGACCGCATGGCGGCCACTTTCCTCTTGGTGTCACACTTGAGATCGGACCACTTCTTGATGACCTCGATGACCTCGCGCTGGCACTCTCCAATCTCATTCACACGTGCCGTAATCTCCGCCCATGTGCGTTTCTTAATGTCTGTTGGCACGCCACGGTTGAATTTGCCTTTGAGTAGAGAGAAAAAAGCAACAGTCATTTTATGTGCTTCCCTTGACATGCTGCTCTGTCGGAAGTGGGATTACATTCATCATATGCTTTTTTTTTTTTTTTTTACTACAGTGAGTCATAATCTTGACGCGTGAAGCCTTAAAGAAGTAGCTCTGTTATACATACAACAGCTTTATTAAACTGAAATTAAAGAGAGTGTATTTTCTACCCTGCATGGCCAAACAATTTTATTTTGCTTCTGCTTCGCTTATTCTCAAAATTGAAACTGGAGTGGATAATGTATGAGCTCTTTCCAGAATGTGTAGAAATCAAACATACAGGGTTGGGACGATAAGCTTGATCTCCAAACTTGATACTATCACGATACTTGGATGCAAATTTGATATATATTCCGATTTTACAAGTATTGCGATTCAATATTACGATTTATTGCGATTTGTTTATTAAATTATCACCTAGTTTGTGGATGTAAAGATTCATGAGGCTGTGATTATCCTTAAGGTCACAATAGGTCGTTATATACACTGAGATCTGTATAAAACGAGTCTCAGCTTTCCAAACGCAATTTATGCATCTTCCAGACTGTTTAGGCCCCGGTAAGCACAAATACACCATTTTAGAATAGGCAAACACAACACATTTGTACTGTAAGCAAAAAACTGCATGGGGTTAGCATAAGGTGGGCATGTCTGCAGAGGGGAGACCCGTCGGTACCCACAGAACCCACTTTTCATTCAGAGATCTTAAGGTCAGAGGTCAAGGGACCCCTTTGAAAATAACCATGCTAGTTTTTCCCTCACCAAAATTTAGCCGAACTTTGGAGCGATATTTTGCCCCTTAAGTGGTCTAGACCACTTGGTCTTGACATGATACCAATATATTTACTTTAAATTGATTCAATAATTAAAAAAAAAAGACTGAAAATTGTAAGTGAGGCGATTTTCCCCCACACTTTTAGCAACATATAACTTCATTTACAAAAGACAATACATGCAATAGGGCTGCATGATAAGACAAAATTTCATACCTCAATATTTATGCCAAATATTTGAACAGCAATACCACATACAATATGACTATGGGTTCACACTTACTTGAAATTTTAAGTGTAGCAACAGTGAAAATTAAGCATTCTTCAAAAAACAGCCTAATACCAAATGGATATAGAAAAAGCAGTTACTTCACAAATTATTTATTGGTCAGAACAGACCAATCACTGGCTGACCCTAAATTTGATATCATCCATATTGTCGCCTTTTGAGACATTAATGTCTTACAGGTTCATATCTAGATAAAGACGTATCGTTCAGCCCTACTATCCAAACAGTTCAAGTTCAAACACTTGCATGTCGATAATAACTGCAGCCTTTCTACACGGCTTAAGCCTTGAGAGCCACGTACCCACAACCACCAGACGATGTTTTCTCACTTCGTCCAACAGTATGTGGACTTCACTGAAGGTGAAACGGGCTTTTCTTTTCTTGAAGCGAGTGACGCTGTCTTGGTTGTAGTATAATGGTGAAGACATCCTCCAGACACTGGGACTCGGCGGTGGGCTGTACTTCTTCTTCTTCTTTGGCTGTCAGCAACCCTCTCAGCAACAGGCTGATTAACAACAAAGCATGTAAGGTTGGATGGTGTAGCTCAGTGGGTCCCAAACCAGTCCTCAAGGCCCTCCCCCTCCCAAATCAGCACGTAGCCCTTAAATGCATCAGGTGTGAAAGAGCAGAGCTGAAACAAACACCTGCAGGACAGGACAGGGGGTCCTTGAGGGCTGGGTTGGGAATCGCTGGTTTAGCCGCTTCAGTCCAGTTCAGTGACATGCAGCTTGCAGCAGAGCACAGATAAACAGATAAACAATGACAGTGCACACATGACAGAATAACAACACAGTAAACAGTGCAACAGCACAATAAAACTATTTCATTATGCTACTAACTTATCCGATTTGACAGTGAAAGATGTATAATACAGACTCAGAGACTCCTGTGATAGTGAAGTTCATGCCCCATGTTTTGCACGTTACACAGCATGGAAATGACAACGTGGGGAAACCCGACTGATTAGCCATTTAGTATAACTAAGGATTGCCTGTCAGACATGCCCATTTCTAGCTCCATCTGCCCCTGGAGGAGTCTAGCAGCTCTGACCAAGCCAGACAAAATAAAGCAGCTTTTACCTTGCCAGTGTCCCTGTCAGTGTCCAGCGTCAAAGAGTCAATGAACAATGGACGATGCTAAAGGCTAACGCTGCCATTGGGATGCACGCGTTAGCTGGTTAGCTACCAAGCTGACCCTGGGATTTTTTGCTCAAAGAAAGACATTCACTTTGATTGGATATTTTGTTTAAAGGCAAATTTCCTATCCCATAGTTTGTAAGCTGTACTCAGCTCCGTGTTATACAACAGCGTTAGCTCTGTTTGTAGCAAGGTAACAGCAGCTAATGCTACTGGCTAGCCTCAGCAGGCTAACGCTGTAGTTACTTCTCTACATGCTCAGCCCCGCAGGTGTTGGATAATTACAGGAATAACCAGGTGTGAGTGACCCTATTCATGATGATGAACATACCCAAAATCCAAGCAAACTGAGATCTGATTCAGAAACGGCTTCAAAACTTCCTACTCGACTGGATGGCGTCAAACACCAGTGTCAAGTCAGCCGTTAAAAAATGGAATGTCCGGTCACAGTTTCAAAAATAAAAGGGCATTTGACGATATATGCTGTGCGATAACACTGATATGTGATCTTTTAATCGTTCTGACAATTAATACTCCAATAAATGTTTGATATGACAATTTTGGTACTGTGTTTTGGTCAGCATGTACATTAATTTTCCAGCCAAAAAGTGTTTTTGCTTGTATTTTGAAGG
>OMLB01030355.1:3829-19561 GCA_900302555.1 Myripristis jacobus | reverse complement strand
TAAGAAGTTTAAAATGACTGTCTTACTGCGTCCAACCTCAGCAGCAGTGGCTTTGCTTATGCAGCTCAACAATCCAACCGCGTTCAAAGAGAGAAAGCTTTTTTGCCTTTGCCATCAGGAGGTCATGACAGTGTGGACACCTGACAGAAAATGATACTGAATCCACATTTTTGTGAAGATTTGGGCTTTTAAAGGCTGTGGTCAAACTTTTGATCAGCTGATAAACAGCCTATTTCAATTTAATGGTTGTTTGCAATAAATTGCTTACTCAAAAATTTTTTTTGTCTCAATCACATCCCCCACACCATTACACCACCACCACCAGCAGCCTGCACTGTGGTAACAAGGCATGACGGATCCATGTTCTCATTCTGTTTACACCAAATTCTGACTCTACCATCTGAATGTCTCAACAGAAATCGAGACTCATCAGACCAGGCAACATTTTTCCAGTCTTCAGCTGTCCAATTTTGGTGAGCTTGTGCAAACTGTAGCCTCATTTTCCTGTTTTTAGTGGAGATGAGTGGTACCCGGTGGGGTCTTCTGCTGGTGTAGCCCATCGGCCTCAAGGTTGTGCATGTTGTGGCTTCACAAATGCTTTGCTGCATACCTCGGTTGTAACGAGTGGTTATTTGAGTCAAAGTTGATCGTCTATCAGCTTGAATCATTCGGCTCATTCTCCTCTGACCTCTAGTATCAACAAGGCATTTTCGCCCACAGGACTGCCACATATAGATATAGATTTAGATATATATAGATATATCGATATATACTGTATATACATATTGCTGAGACAATGCAACGAGCAAAACACATAGTTCACTTCTAATAAAAGCCAGTAAGGTCAGTGTGTGGTCATATATTTTTATCTTGTAGTTGGGCATGTGCACTCCTACCTACCTACTTACACTGTTTGTAGTACATTATGGAAGGACCATTTAAAGAACTGCAGCTTTTTTTTTATATATGAACTTCATATTTCTGGCTGAGATTTTGTTTTGATTGATTTTCCAACCAATTATACATAAAACTGAAGCTTTAGACAGGATATGACTGAAATGATGAGCAAATCCCTCCTCTACAGACCTTGTCTGTAAGAGCAGGGCTAACTTTGGCTCAGTTCACTGAGCATGCTCGCTTTCTCCCAGCAACACATTGTTTCTCACTTACACAGTTATGTACACTCACGGCTTTTGGGCAATGCTTTGTTGTATTTAAATTTGCCAAATAATTAACTGACTTATGACTTAAGTCTGGACATCTTCTGACGCCCTCCAACTTCAAATTTCAAAAAAGCTAGCACTCAAATACAAATAAACCATCTCAACTGATATTTTGGTTTATTATTTGTTTTTTCTGAACTTCTCATTCACTGTTGCCCCTTGAGTCACTTTCCCGTTTCCACAATGCACGGCATTGTGGGAAAATAGCATGCAGTAACTGCACACTCAAAATAATAAGCCAGTTGAGTCTGTATCTTGATATTCTTGAGTAAAGTCTCATACTACATTGTAAATACTACCGACTCAAAACATGGTTAAAGTGAGAATGTAGTATGCTTTTGGGACACAGCAACTGATTTCCTCCATTTCCCAAAATACCTTTCAACAACCCCTTCGTGAGGAGACAAACTTTTTGCCCTCAGCTGTGTTTTTGTTTTTTTGGGGGTTTTTTTTGGCAATACAGCTTTTCCAGTTAAAAGTAAAAGGTCAGAATCCATCTTGCATTGTTGCTACATTGCATTCTGGTCTATTGAGGCTGCAGCACTGCATTCTGATCTATGTGCTGCTCCTCTCTGTCCTCTTCTACGATGGATTTCTCCCTGTATGATTGTTGAATCTTGTTGTCTTGACTAGACTTGACATCACTTTGTTCACCTGTGGCCACACACGAAACAACAAAATGGGGCAAGAAAATAAAAGTAGATGACCAATTAGTTTCTCAATAGTTTTAAAATGTTCCAGGGTGGATTTTTCCATATACACATAGCCAGTGAAGAAAATTCCTCACCTCCTCTTAATGAAAGGACAAGGATGTGGGGTTTGTGTGGCACTGATAAAAATCCAAAGGGACTTAAGCAAAGAAGCTATTGATATATCTGCATTTACACAGCAAAATTCACCACGAGTAGCTCAGCTGAAGCAGAATAAAGAGAAAGAACAAGAGAAAGAGGGAGAGAGATAAAGTCAGACAAAGTGTGAAGCGTTGCTTCATGGGAACTTTTCAGACTTTTTGGTGAGTTAATTTGGAAAGAGGTGGCTAATGGAAACACTTCAAATTTATATACCTTGACATTTATAATTCACTTAGCTGTAATCTCTGCTTTGAAATGGAGAGCAGCAGCCGTGTGGAAGAAGGATGGAGAAACAGTCTCTCCCTCCTTCCCTCTCTCTGTCTCAGCGCCAAACATGCTCACCTCAGATTCAGATGGATCGATCAGCTAACTGAAAGTCCCACCTTGTCCATCCAGACAGGACATGACCACCAACAGGCTGAAGAACATTTAGACTGATTGATTCACTGGCTGACTAATTTACCGACAGATTACTCTCTCTCCTCTCTTGACTAATTGACTGACTCAAAACATCACTTCCCCTCAAAGTGGAGACAGCATGCAAGCTGAAAATCTGAAGGGATTGACAGATTAATCAGCCAACTACTTCACCGGCTCACGCCTCCTCATCTGTCTGTCTTTACACTGAACAAACTGAAGAAGATTTTGACTGATTGACCAAATGCCTGAATGAATGATTGAACGACTGGTTGATTGATCATTCGCTCAGTGGTTAATTATTCCACTTACCATTCGTTTCCACTCCATCAGCTCCTTGTCTTCACTACAGAAATCTACATCTTAACAAGTCATTTAGTCTCACATTAAGTCTTGTATTTTGTTTGTTTGTTTGTTTGTTTGTTTGTTTTGTTTTGTTTTGTTTTCCTTCAAACAAGGTAAAACAAATCTGCCAGTGGGATGCAAAAATGAAAACATGAAATTGCTGGCCTATAATATGATTTTTAAGTAAACTGAACAAAAAATATTTAATTGTACCATAAACTAAATCAAATAATTGCTACAACTAACTTCACTAAGTTACATGCCAAAACTTGAACACTATATAAGGCTTACTTCTTCATTGAACGGGGTCTACAGAGCCATTTTGCAGGGGCTTTCATCTGCCATAGAGATGAGTGATGCCAAAATTTGATATGTACTTTTTGTTAAAAATTTACTGATACCGACACTGATAAAATGTGTATCTCATTTTAGCAGAAACTCTACTGACTATCAGTGATTACAAACCGAGGTAAGAACGAGCTGAAAAAAAACTGACCACTATTGAAGAGAGACGCGAAGTGAGCTGTCACACCTGAGTGAGTGACAGCTGAGGTTGTCACTGTGTGTGTGTGTGTGTGTATGAGCGGCACAGTGCAGTGAACAATCTGTGTGCTTGTTTCAAATATCCGGCTCAACACTAATCTCTACCAAGGAAGTGGCGAAAATTATGTTTTTGCCATGTCTTTCTGTCTGTCGGCAAAACAATTACCATAGGTTGCAGTGAGGCAAGCTTTTGTCACGTTCATTAATGAATGAATAAATAAAAAAATAAATAAATAAAGTAACAAAAAGTCTGGTATCACCCACCCCTACTGAAAAGTCTCTTTCAAAGTCCTTTGTCGGACAGAGGGAGCTGCAGGAGACTTGGATGTGGCAGCCTCTTGCTTTTTTTCAGCTTCATTGAACCTGACAGGGTGTGATTTTAAATGCTTAAAATGATTAGTGGTGTTACTGCTGTGTCGCACTTTTTATCACAAATTGTGCATCTTGATGTGTTTATCAATGGGTGAAAAGTAACACCACACCACACTGCATTTTCTCGTCTCCATTCTCTCCCGGAAATGTGCATGCTCAGTTTTTCTGTCGTCATGTGACACTGGCCAGCTTACATGTGCGGGCTGACTGAAAAAGTTTGGAATTGTTCCAGCCATCCATGTTTTGTTTTTATATAATTTTATTATCGATATCTTTTTAAAGTAATTGATGCCAGATGAGTAACTTGTGAGTATCGAAGTATTGATTCCACAGTATCGATCTGCCTGTCCCTAATCTGCCATTTTGATTTCCTGCATGGCAAGAGAGCTCTCTGGTTCTCTTCAAGTGAAATGTCTTCAAGGTGAGTATTTTGGTTCAATATTGTCCAGGAAATCAGGTTTTGCTGTATTTACATGTTTAAGATTTTACTCTATTGGCCGTGCTTTGGATATCCAACCCAGCACTGTGGTTTTCAGTTTTGAAGGCAGCAAATTAATAGCAGGCATTAATTGTTAATAATTAATTGTTTCGCTAGATACGAAATAGTTAGCACAGTTAGCAACTGTTAGCAGATACAGTGGCAAAGCACTGACTGCTGCAGCACCTCTTGCTAGGATTTGGAGGTATGTTTAAACATTTTATGTAATTTGTGATGTTTTAAACAATGAAAGTATCCCTGAGTTTAACTTTAGCCAGCAACATGGCTTCTAGTTTAGGAAATGTTAAAAAAGAGGGGTCCTAAATTAACATCAACTTGATGGACTTCTTCTGTCTGGAACACACAGCAGTTTGCAAAATTGTTTTAACTGTCATGGTTTGTTGATTAGCCCTGTGTCTTTTTCTACTCTTAGCAACATTCGAATCAGTCATTCATCTCCCTCAATTAAAGAAAATGTGTATAATGTCACTACATTGGTGGACAGTACTACAAATTGCTACTCAAGAGGCAAGTTCTCGTGTTAAAATCTACTTAAGTAAAAGTAAAAAGTAGCCCATTTAAAATGTACTCAGAAAAAATTACTGTTACCTTTTCAAAACAGTAACTCTGTTAGGTGAGATCTTTTCCATGCAGTTATGAAAGGATGACAGAACACGGTTCAAACTAATTATTTTAAAGAGGCATTCTGCAAAATTGTGGAGGGTTGATTGAAGTGAGGACCCTGTAGACTCAACGGGAAAACGTAGACTAAGCACATAATATGATGATTGAGTCTACATGATTCTCATCATCAGGCCAGCTCACTGATATTTGTCTCCTTTTTTCCACACTTATACCACATTTTTGCCCATTGCATTTATGTCATTCCTTATAATTCATTGAAAGTTAAGCTATGATAATATTATCAGTGATCTGCACAGTAGTCTTACTCTGCTAGCCAGAGAGTGAGTGCTTTTGTCTCCACCTACACGCCCAAGGGAAGTTGCCGTATTTTCCTCAACTGAGTAAACATTCTCACTGAGGCGATATCACTTCATCACTTTATAGTTTATTTCTTCCCGTTTTCAGGTATGTTGTCAGTATTCCACACTACTGAAGTGGTTGTAATTATTTTCTAATATGAGTCAAAGATTCAGTAAGATGTCTGCAAGGTTCTGACTAAGTTAGAGTAAAGTTTTGCCGAGTATTGTCAAGTCTGTATGTGAGCCATGTCCTTGTTTGTTAGTAGAATCTATCTTGCTGTCGCACTCAGTGTGTCTGCAAATTTGTGCATTCATGTTTATATAAATACAAATAGTTTATGCAGTTGTTTTACATTGATAATTTGAGATACCTTACTGACCTACTGCTACATAGTATTTACCAGCAGTTATAGAGAAAATGAGAATTATATCTCATTGACAGACTGTAAGTTATACTGTTGTAACTGAAAGAGGGTGTGTATCCTACTAGAACTAAAATGTTCTGAAGCTCTATTTGTTTCTAAACTGTGAATACTTCTAACGACTCATTCGAGTAAACGTTGGACATCACCTTATCACTCTTGTGATTATTTCTCCCTGTTTACAGGGGTGAAACAGTGGCACTCTCCCCATAACAGTTCATCATGTCCAGCTCTTCCAATCTAACAGAAATAATAATGTGTCTTTTGAAAAACAGTAATATTATGTCCCAAAACTCCAAGAGAAAAGTTCAGCCAGCAATAACAAGTAACAGCAATAACAACTCTCTCGCTCTCTCTCTCTGACATATGTGTGTGCAAAGGGGAAATAAAGAGTGTAAACAACACAGGCATTCATTGGAAAACTTGTCAGGCCATAAAAAAATGCTGATTGACCATCTAATCATCGTTATAGGTCACTTTGAATAATTTTAGATATGCTAATGCAGAAAAAAAAACATTTTAAATTGCAGACAGTCCACATAGATTTTTGGATGGGTTAGACTGTATATGGGATGTTTCAGGACGATGGTGAAAAAAGTTAAATGTAATTTTTAAAAAAAATTGAAGAATTGAAGTGAGCAGTATATTATTAGTGTAGTATATTATTTTACTCTAATGACCATTAGTCATAAAGCCTGCTCATTTATTTTCAATGCATTTTCATGACTATGCAAGGTACTTGAACACTTAAAATAAAAATTCCTGAAATGTACTTCATTACTTATGATTGTTATGTACATAATATACTATTATTATTATTCTGTCCAATGGGCCTGCCATAAATTTATGAGGTTTTATCATTTTTTTTAAATTTTAACTTCAATTCCACATGCACGGTTTCTCATACACATATTGAATCATGGTGGCCCTACACAGTATCGCTTTGTTCTGGCATTTGCCTGTTATTTTATACTCACACAATGTTTTAAATATGTTATTTGCGCGTTTTTAAGTGTTAATTTTTTTGCATCTTCTCTTTAAACGCGGGAGCCAACACATGCAAGTGACAAGTGCAGGTTATAATCATAGAGTTGTCTCTCAGTTTCTATGATTCATACATACTCATATACTCATACTCTCATTCTATACTCTGTATGCAGTAAATGCATGAAAAATTTGTGTAACCTCAGCTAAAGTTAGTCTGTTTTTCTAACTGCCACAGTTAGCCACAAGTTTCAGCTCACATGAGATGAGCTGAAACTTGAGTTTAAATGAGTTGAAGCAACACACCAGCCTGCAAGATTCTGAAAGCCACTGGCTTTTTAGGCATTTTTTGTAACTGGATACTTTATTGCGTCTGAAAATATGATTGAAGATAGTGGCAGGTTTACTTGCTTCAGCTGCATTTTTAGAGTTGTAGTAGAGAGAGGGGAGGCTGTCCACTAGTTACTCAATTGCAGATGGTGAACATTCTCTTACATGGATATAAAAATAAAAAATGAATAGGTTGCCAAATTTACATGGCCCAAGTAAAGTCTATATGTGGGAAACACTGAATTGGCTCTCTCTGTCTTTCTCTCTCATACACACATAGCACGCACAGACAGGGTTCAAAATTAGCTTTTTTCCACCTGCAAATGGTTAGTGAAGGTTCACATTTTACCAGCTACTCAACAGATTACCATTGTTTTTTGACTAGAAAGTGGAGAAAATTTACCAACCACTTTCATATTCTATCAGCATTCTACTAACTAACAAGTTGGCTCAAGATAATATTACTGCACTGTTGTGTAATAATTATGCTGGTCATAGTTATTTTGTTACACCTAAGAGCTGTTTGCATACAGGCATAGGCTATATGGCTGTGCAGTCTGTGGCGCTAATACTGAGCAGATGAGATGCAGACAGTGACCTGTTTTGAGAGAGGCTCTTAAGGCTAAGATTGTCTCATAGTCTATCTTACGAATTTCTTTAGCTCACATAAGCATTTCCCATAACCTTAAACGCACTTTTGATTGCTCTTAATAAAAATGCTCTTAATTCTCATTCTCTTTGCAGTTATTCTGTGAAGTGTAAGTTCTGCAGTTTTGTCACCTCGTGTCAAGTAGGTCTATTGAGGCACCATTGACCACGCCTCAAAAGAGGAGCTCACTGGCCGTGTGTCTACAGTGACTGTGTGTGTATCTTCAAAATACCTGGTGCATTAAAATCACACATCACCAGATCACACTACAAGACGGAAAGAAGGCAGGACTAATCAACCTTCTATTATGATTTATGTGAATTTAGAGAAATTTGTGCAAAACACACCTTTTTTACTCATCTTGGATAACATCTAAAAAATCAAGAGACTGCACTGAGTACAAAACTAACAATCTAGGAACCTTTAGACCACATAGAAGTAGAAAGCACAAGAATACAAAGGGGATTAGAACTTGTTTAAGGTTGCATTGTGAAAATGAAATGTGTGCCATCAAGACTCATGCCACCGACCAGCCAACTTTGTTGAGGAGAGTGGAGAGTTCAATTGGGCCTGGTTTTTAGTAGAAAGTTTTTGGTTCTGGTTTGTTTGTTTTTTAATTCTAACATTTGCCAACATTTGCAAAGTGTGTTTTCCAACAGACACCATAGTAGATGTCACAACTGCAGCCTGACTTCATATATTCTGAAACTGGCTTATGATCACTGCTCTAACCAAAGATCTACTGGTTTTCTTTTTTTCTGATTTCCAGACATCTGCACTGCATCGAAAGATTTCTCTGTGAGACTTCAGAGAAGCTTTTCTTGACATGCCTGGTGAGCACAGAATGGGTTTTCCCTCAATCGGAGGTACACATTAACTGTCATGTGCATACTGTTTTTCATATTATGCCAATGATATTGCGTAAGAAATTTGCTTTAAAGTGTCCTTTTGGCACTTTATTTTTATTATGGTGATAGCTGTACAGTAGTACTTAAGTTGAATTGGTACTTCTTGGTTTAAACAGGGCAGCAATCCAGATGACTGGACCACCCAAGATGTCAAGATGGGCAACCTCACTGTTCTAAGACGATGATGCACCAGAGTCATCAATACTGCCGTTGTGCAGGAAGAGGCTATTGTTGTCACTGATCTTCCAGACCTCACTAATGCATTTGCCTAACTTTTTGGCGTGCTCTATGCTTTAAAAAGAGCTTCCAAAAGAACATAAGTACGCTTTTGAAGCTATTCAGCATCTTCATGGAACTTTCCACCAGTGTGTCAGAAGCTTGAAAAAACAAGCCTGAAAAACAGGCTCTCACTTTAAAAAAAAAAAAATGAAGTGGGCTTTTTCTGTGATCAGCCTATGTGACATTTCAAGAATATTTTACCAAATGAAGCTCTAGCAATCAAGAGTAATTGGGAGCCCTCTTTGATTTTTTATGTGGCCCACATTTAGCCTTTTACAATTATTTTCCTGACATTTTTGAGATATGGGCCTTTTTTTTGGGTGAAAGGACATTAGAGCTTTTGGGTGTTCTGTGGAAAATGTGAACGTGAATTTTGTAACCCCCAAAGAGAAGTAGTGTTGTGTTGGAAGAGATCATTGTCTTTGTCAGAGTTTGTTTACTTGTTTGTGTTTATGCCTTAAAAGTTTGTAAAATGCTGACTTCTCAAAGTGTAGCACAATGGACAATGCTAAAATAATAGAAGTCAAAGACATCAAATATGGTCATGTCCTTTGGGAGGACTAGGCATTGTATTGTAATCCTAAATTGAATATTTTTAAGACAATGGCCTTGATCCCACCTGGTATTGACATCTGTCCTGAGAAACCCAAACACAAGCTGACACCTTTAAGCACAGGTGTAAACAGCAGCAATGCATCCTGGGTGACCAGATCTCAGGACGCATCCATAGCTGGCCTGGGATGCTTGTGTCTGCATCACATCAGAGTTGTAAACATACATGTCCCAGGACGCTTTGAAGGACCACCCATTTACGTTACGTCCTCTGTCTTTAAGCTCTGGTCGAGCCCAACACCCCCGATGCCAACCAGACTGTCACTTTTCCAGTAGAAAAAGTATCCTACCTGACTCTGCGCAGCACAGCTGCACTGTCAGCTGATGAATCAAATGCAAACTGAAGTGCAGGTCGGCTATAAAGCAGCTGGTTAATGAATAAAAACTTCCCTTAATAAGACATGAGCTCCCCTAAAAACATGATGGGGCCTCTAAAATATGTAGGGTTTTTTCTTTCATATAAAATTCGTAGGCGGCAGTCTTTTTTAAATTTCGTGGGGCAATTAAACACATTCCTTCTATCCCTAGATGTGATAGAGTTACTATAGGCATAGTACAGAAATATTACAGGTTGATTTGTCCACCTAAGCAGAGAATCTCTCAGACCCGCTGGATTAATTCAATAATCTCAGCCTGAACGTGATCTGGTCGAGCATGATATGACATGCATCTTCAGCAATTGACGTGGCATTAAAATGAGGCTGCGGTGTGCAAGGATGTCTTCTTTTGTTAAATACTTGCTGCCTGTTTAATGCCATTTTATTTTTATTTCTTGTGTCGAAGGAGGACAAGCAAAGTAAGAATTTCATTTCACGGTCTCTCACTCTCTCTCAGAAATGATATATGTTTTTTTGCATGTAGAGCGGGAAAGTGAGATCCGATCACAAGTGGGCAGGCGAGACGCATCTAGAGATGCATGTTAATGCCAGGTGTATAGACTTTCTTTATTGTCATTGCACAAAAAAACACAGCAGTGAGTTTTTCGCTTGGCTTCCGGATTATAACAGAGATGGAATTGTGGGGCAGTTTAAATAATTAAAATATAATCTATATAACTAGTGCGTAAGAAACAAAAGCTAAATGATAATGAGTGCAAGAAAGAATAAATAGATAAAACAGAACAAACAGTGTAAACAACAGAAACATCGTAGCAGCAGGGTGGAGAGTATTTCACAATAGGAGGTAATTCTCCTCCTCCCAGGGGATCTCCCGGTACTGGGCCACACACCCTGGGCCTGAAGAAACTATAACTCCATAAAAATATTGCACTGAAATGTATTGTCCATATGAACAGAATAAACAGTGTAAACAGAAAAATATGGATATGAATATGTGTATATGGACAGAGTGACAGTTGGCCACTTGTGTTTGGATTGCCAACAATGCATTTTAATACCAGGTGGGAACAGAGACAACATAGGGTATGCTTGCATATACTTCGGCCCACATGCCATCTCACATTTTCAGTAGTTTAACTCCTACATCTCCTTTTGTGTGGACAGCATAATCCCAACCAAAACCATTACATTATTCCCCAACAATAAACCCTGGGTCACTAAAGAACTAAAACAAGTACTGGATAAGAAAAAAAGGATTTTCTTCACTGACTCAGAGGAGGAAAAGAAGGAGGTCAGTCGAGAGGTCAAGCATTCCATTAAAAAGGCCAAGTTGGATTATAAAAAACAAAGCGGAGCTTTCCTTTACCCAGGGGAACCTGCGCTCTGCCTGGCAGGGCCTGAAGAATATGGCTGCTGTGAACTGTACAACATCTAGTCGCAAACCCATCCAGGTTGATGGCTGCAGCACAACATCTCTACCCAGTGACCTCAACTCATTCTTTTCAAGATTTGAAACGGGCAATAGTGCAGAGCTAAAGACCATCATCTCCTTACTCCATCCTGGTGACTTGACCATCACCTTCAGCAGAGAAGAGGTGGTGAGAGCCCTCTAGAGGACAAACACAACACTGCCCCTGGACCTGACAACGTCTGTGGTCGGACCCTAAGACACTGTGCTGAGCAGCTGGGGGAGGTATTCCAGCAGCTGTTCCAGACCTCCTTGAACTGCAGCACAGTACCCCAGAAGTGGAAACATTCCTGAACGATTTATCGTTTTCTGATCAAAACTGCGATTTCAGATAATGCAATCATGTGATTGCAAAAGCTGCGTTTTTTGCAGCGCCCAAACGCTGGCCCAGGATCTGTTGTGTCAACTATTTTACACATACATGCCATCTCCCTGCCATCCTGCCGTCATGCCCTGTCAAGCTCACCAATCAGAAGCGGCATGCTACATGTGAACAGGTCACACTAACCAATCAGAAGCGGCCATTGTCCAGGCGACAGCATACACACTCATACACACACAGTAACAACAAGCTGGTGTCCGTAAATCACGTGTTTTGAAATAGCTTCAGCTGAACCAGAAGTGGAGTTAGGGGATTTAATCCCAAACAAGTATTTCAGGTTTGAGACTGCAGACATGCACCAGAAACAGGTAATGTGCAAAGCCTGTCGAGCAAAAGGATGGATGATGCCAAGATATTTATCTTGGAGACCATCCACACACATCTGGAGACCCCCAGCACCATCGCCAGGCTCCTGTTTGTGGACTTCTCTTCTGCATTCAATACCATGCAGCCACACATCCTCGCCGAGAAGTTAGTTACCCATTTCAGTTTGGATAACCAGTTCACCCTGTGGATTATTGACTTTTTAACCAACCAGTCACATAGGGTGCTTGTGAATGGCTCCTACTCTGACATCCTCCACACCTCCACCGGCTCCCCACAGGGCTGTGTCCTATCGCCTCTGCTCTACATCCTCTACACCAGTGTTACTCATTGCGCGGCTCGCAAGCCTCATGTGGCTCGCCAAGCTTTAATTGGTGGCTCGCATGGCAGCCAGTGATTTATATGGTAATGCAGCCAATACACATAATTCACAAAAAAAATACATATATATATACATATATACATATATATATTCAAACAGTGTTGGGAAGTAGCAGCGTTACAAGTAGTGACGTTACTAGTTTAACTACATTTGTTAGTAGCGTGGTCGTAGCGTCGCTGTTTTCCAAATCAAATAGCTTTTAAGTAGTGAAACTATTTTACTGATCAAATAGTGCGGTAGCGTCCGCAGAAGCTACATTTTCCCAGGCATTTCTCAACCTTAAACGCAACGGAGCTTTTGCTGCGGTTTGACATCTGACATAGATCGGGAACAGTGGGTGACATCACCGCCGCTCACGGACCTGTGCGTGTAGCCGACAGCCACTCTTCTGTTTGACGTTGCGCACCTGTCCTAAGTGTCTGCTACAGTGGGACACGAGCACGTGTGTCGCGTGAACAAGCAGCTGCTGTAAGAAAGATCAGGATGCCTGGCCTCCGTATCCACTAATAAGGAAAAAACTTTGGAACACAGAGGCAGAAACTACATGCAAACACAGGTGTGCACACATACACACACACACACACACACACTAACATATATGCACACTTCCCCCACATTAGTATATATGCACTACCTGCTTTTTGTTATTATGTAAAGCATGTTGTTTGTTTTTGTTGCCATGGTTTGTAGCAGTAAAAGCAGAGAGAGCACTGTTTCATCAACTATTGAACTGGACATTTTTTGCCTGACTTTCTGTTTGACTGACAGTTTTATTGATCACTAAGATAGCAATGGCTTGGAATGAAGTTGGTTCGATGTTAAAAAAAAAAAAAAAAAAAAAAAAGTAGCTTTGATGTAGTTAAGCTACATTTTGCCCAACACTGTATTCAAAACAGCTTCACTATTCATATGCAAGATGGCAGTATAGGTTACAAACACGAAACTGTCAAAAGTGCTTTAGGTGTTTTGTAGTGAAAGCAGCTCTCCTGTTGACTTTGTCTTGCCAGTGTGGCTCTCATGAAAAAAATAGTGAGGATCACTGTTCTACACCGATGACTGAGGTCAACCCAGCCAAACTCAGCAACTGTCACCTGGTAAAATTCACTCATGACACAGTCCTGCTCTCTCTGTTCTCTGCCCCTAATCTACACCATAGCTCTGTTCTTCAGGACTTTATCACCTGGTGTGAGGGCACCTGTCTCCAACTGAACTCAACCAAGACAAAAGAGGTGGTTGTGACATTCTCCAGCAAGCAGAGACAGCTGGCTGAGGCCGTCACTACCACCATCTGGGGGGAGCCCATGGAGGTGGTGGAGGAATACAGGTATTTGGGCACAACTTTCAACGGCCTTCTGAGGTTTTCTGAGATCCTTAAGAAGTGCCACCAGAGACAATATCTGCTCAGGAAGCTGAGATTGTTTAGAGTGAATGAAGACATTCTCCTGATCTTCTACCACTCCTTCATCGAGAGCGTGCTAACATTCTCACTCCTGGTTTTATTCCATCAGCCTGCAAGATCGGACGCACTTATTCACCATCACCAAAGTCTGCTCTAAAATCATTGGACACCCTTTTAGAGCTCTGTCTGCCTTCTGTGACCAACAAACAATCCACACTGCCCACAGGATCCTACACGACCCCTCACACACCCTACACTCCATGTTCAAGTGGCTGCCATCAGGCCGCAGGCTACGCTGTCCACGCTGCAGAACACATAGGAGGGGGGGCACCTTTGTCCCCATAGCAGCTCCTGAACACTGACCCCTCCCTGTCCCAACATCATTGCCCAGCCCCTCGACTGACTGAATGCACATAGCACATAGCACTTTAGCGTGAGGCACAGAGCACTTTGCCAGTGACGGTCGCTGGAAATATTTTGACTGTAGCACTTTGTGTGTGATTTTATGTTGTTTGATGTTCTGTTTGTCCTTTTTTAATGGTGCTGCTCTTCATGCCTTTTAAATTGACCCTCGGAGACAAATAAAGTGTTTTGAATTGAATTGAATTTAACTGAATTTAACTGAATTGTTCCAGCATATGAATTGTCAATCTTGCCCAGTCTTTACATTTGGAGCCAAAGTGCATTGTTTGTCTTTAAGGTATAATATTCCCATTATGTTAAACAGATTAAGGCAGTAGTTTGATTCTAACATTTATATCTGTCAGGCAAGTTTATAGTAAGGTCCAGACAGTAGTTGCCTCAATCTGAAATATGTCAGGGCATTTTGTTGGATCACTCTAGGCCCGTTTCCACTGAAGAAGTTCCTGGTAGTTTTGGGGGTGCAGGAACTACTACAGGAACGTTCTCTCGCTCAGCCCTCTCAACTGCCGTGTCTCCACTGAGAGAGTGGAGTAGGAGGATGGTTCCTGTAAAATTACCAGGTTCTGGATGTGACGTAATTGTTGAGCGACCATTTTGACCGGGGCGTCAAAATGCATGTTGTTAAAAAAGCGTGTTGTTAGCGTTAGCTGACATTAGCTAGCACGTTAGCGTTAGCTTGGTAGTGTTGGTCGTGTTGCTAGGGACGCCAACAGTAACGCTAGCGTCCCTAAAAATGCCGGCTATCGCTTTCTGTTGACATCACATCCCGCCTTGAGTATATCCAATCAGCACCAAGTAAACCCCAAGCCCCACCCAGGAGTTTTTCGGGGACTTGTTTCGGAACTCTGTCCTTCGGCGGTGGTTCCTGCGGTGGAGACACATACCAACGGCCCCGGCCCCGAAAAATTACCCCGAAGTTCCTGTGGTGGAAAACGGGCCTACTGATGCTTTTCAGAACTTCTTAGTACAAGCAGAATTCTTGTTGGTGCAGTCTTAGAGCAGAAGGTGCCTGACACTATTCAAAGAGCATGCAAAAAAAAAACAAAACATCAGCCAAGCTCAGTTTACACCTATATTCCCTATTTTCTTTTCCAGAAACAGGCACAATTTACTGTCTTTGGTACATGTGATGCACCAAGCAGGCAGGCGCAAGGATTGCCAACTTAGTTTAGAAAACAAAAAAAAAAAAAACAAAAAAAAAAAAAGGCATTTATTTAGCCAAAATGTAAAAGAAAAATCCATTAGTTCAATATTACAAAAAACAAAGATACTTAACAAAGTTTTAACAAAGTAACTGCAACTGAACAAAACAGAAACTGGCCTAACTACTAGACATACAGGGGGATTTAAATACTGGTTGATCAGACCATTAGATACACAAGGGGCTAGACAAAGACAAACTAACTAAACAAAAGTACATTAAACAAATGTTGTGTTTTTTAGGAAAATAATACAGAAAATGATAAATAACAATTAATGCTATTCAAGAAAGACCAACTTAATATTAAAGCAATAACTTTAAATCAAACTAGAAATAAGGGGTTCCCCTCCCCTGGATGCAGCCACTGATGGTGACTCCCAATTACTCCGATCAGGGGGATTTAAGGCAGCTACATATAT
>OMLB01030337.1:8021-23439 GCA_900302555.1 Myripristis jacobus | reverse complement strand
GAACTCGAATGAAAGTAAACCAAAGCTGCACAGACGCTAGATTTCCCCCCCCCCTGTTATATTTATATGCAGGCCAGATTGTACAGTGTTGTGAAATGCATGTGATATTCTGTGGCAGTGGCCTTCCATTATGAGAGCAACCATCTGGTCTTTGTTTAACAGTCCTGTCTACTCTCTTATTCTGGGTTAGGGTTTCAGAGGCCAGTAAACTATTGTGGTGTGTGTGTGTGTGTGTGTATGAGTGTGTGTTTGTGTACTTAAATAATGTAAATGCTACATTGTGAGGGCCAGAATGCATTTTTAACCAACAGATTGGAGGCATGTTCGTGAACAGAAGACATTTTTGCCAGTCCTCACAACTACAAAGGCAAATTCTGGCTTAATGGTGAAGGTTAGGGTTAAGATAAGGTAAGAATTAGAGTTAGGTTAGAGTTAGGGTAAGTGTTTGGGTTAGGCATGTGCTGGCTATAGTTAAGATTATTAGGGGAAGGCTGTAGAAGGCTGTAAAAATGGATGGAAGTCAATATAACGTCCTCATAAAGATAGAAATACAAGGTTCTGTGTGTGTGTGTGTGTGTGTGTGTGTGCATGTGCATGTGTTTTGTACTGGAGAGGGCATTAAGCAGTTTCAGCTGTGGCCTGTGAGAAAGGCTGTATTATTTGGGGACATTTGAGCATCTGCTTTGTTGCAGACGGTTTGAAGTTAATAGCCATTTGCTGATCAAAGGGCCCAGATATTATTGTGGTTGTGTCACTCCATCTTTCTTCCACTGTTTCTTTTTGTTTTTCTGCCTATTGTTCACTCTCTTCCACCCTCTCCTCTGCTTCCTGTCTGTACCACCCTCCTCTGTCTCTCAATGCCTCTCTCACATGGAGGATATGCAGTACCTGTCTTTTAAGCTGCATTGTGGGTATTTCCCACAGGGGTAACGTCGGTGCTGTTTGTGTGTCTTCATTGCCGTCTAACCTACTTTTCTTTCTGCAATTTATATAGGTTTACCTCTCATCTCTGTGGGTAATCTCATAGAGATTACAACTCTCTACACAGGGGAGCAATGGGTGTGTTTGGAATATGTGAAGTGGGACAGTTGGTGGTCTTGTATCTTCCATGTTTTGCTCAGTCGGTGGACTCACTGGAGACCCAGAGAGGATGAAAAGCGATAAACAAGAGAGAAGAAAGACATTTTTTATGCTCTTATTCTCTCTCTCTCTTTAGTCTCTGCGGTTGCATTTTGATAAACTTGTGCCATAATATTGTCCTACTTCTTTCTTTCACCTTTTATGCCTGGCTGATAATCTATGTCTGCTTGCTTCTCCACCTATTTGCCTAATGTACAGTACTTATGTACCTGCCTTTGTGTCTGTGTTTTTAAATAGCCATCCGTCGCTCTTTACTCTTCTCTTCCTTTCTCTCCCCAGTCCTTTCTTTCTAAACCAGATGTCCCTTCAAAGGATACGCTGGTTCACATAAAGGCAGTTATACATTCACACCTCAGGGCCACCCAGTACCACGCACAGTCTGCACAATCTCAGTCTGCGTTTTTGTTGTCCTAGCTCTATTTACCTGTCTGTCTGCAGCACCTGTCAGCCGGCAGCCCTGCAGCGAATCTATAGTGAATACTCTTTAGCTTCGGCAATCATGAGAATTATACGCACACACATATTCATGCGTACACAAGATGCACAAAAATCCATGCAAGTCCCACTAGTCTAATTATTGCCTTGCTGTTCTGTGGTACCAAGGAAACTGCACGGAGTTTGTGCAGTTACTATGGCAGAGTGACCCTGTCTTTTGTTTACTGAAAAACAACACTGATGCCTCCTGGGCTCTTTTATTTTTTATATTTCTTATCAGACCTAGTATAAATATTATGTAACTTTAAATGCCTTTTGTTTTTGTATTGACTTGGTATTTAGATATTTGCATTTACATATGTGTACACATAGGTTGCTACAGCATCCCTCCTTCAACATTTTTTTTTTGTATTTTAGAAGGTAGTGAAGGCAAACACTACAGTCAAGTGTGTCAGAGGGGACAGGCGGGCTCTAAAGCCGCAGGATGTTGACAGAGGTTTTATTCTGTTTATGAAATAAAACAATACAATTAAAGGAGAATAAACACTTTTTAAAGTGTGGATCAGCAAAGGTGTGTTTTTGTCTGCTTTGGAAGGAAATGCAGAGGGTTTGCTAATGTAAATGTTATTCTGCTGGACTCCATCTCCTCTGACAAAGTGGCTAAACTCTACAAACATACAGAACGTAATGTAGGAATTGCTGTTTTCCGTTCTTGGTTTGTTTTTCCTTCGGAGAACTAAGGAGTTTCGGAGGAACAGGAAAGCTATCCCGGAGCAGACATGTTTATGCAAAAACCATTAGGTTCTCAGAAAGCTAAGTGGACTTGATGAGCATCTGTTTTGTGTAAATTCTACTGTAGGCCCGCGGTGATGCATGGACGTTACAAGATGCATATGCAATTTGTTTCAAACTTAACAAAGGCAGAAACACACAACTGGGAGACTGGGATGTAGTTCCCATCTGGTGCAAGGAAAGAGATAAGGGAGAAAGAATAAGATAAGAGAAAGCCACTAAATTATTACTGCAGCAATAACTAAAGCAATTTAAAATATACTAATTAAGGTGTTGAAAGGTGTAGATGTGTATCTCGTATAACAACTTCTCTGTCCTTATCCAACATGTCTCCCATTTCAGTCTTCCCCTCTCTGTTCCCTGTACCTCCTTCCGTCTTTCTCTCCCTCCTGTCTCCCCCTTGTCCTTGCAGCCAGCCTCAGGCCCGGACAAACAGGAAACGCTTAGTGTTATCAGCAGGCTCTCTGTGTGTCTTAATGAGTGTCCGACTAAAGACAGAGAGGGAACAAACACTACCGTCCACACCCTGATCCCAGTGTAAACACTCTTATCACAGAATGAGAGACGGAGAGAGACGGAGAGAGGGGGACAAACCAAAAAGAGAGGCAGGCGGACAGAATCAGAGAGAGAGCAGGGGTAGCAGGGGAGAGGGGATAGAAAGACCCATTTGACTGCTCGATTGAACACACAGAGTGATAGTGGTTTTACTGGTTTATAATCCCCTGATTAGTGAGCCATTACTTGCAAACCAATGTGGGCTAAACCCATGCTGTCCAGAGCAAGCCAATGTAGGCTAAGCCCACAGCGCTCTGCACGAGCATATTGTCCAAATGCATTTCATGTGTTGTGTGCTGGCCCAGCTGTTACCCTGCATTTGTTAGGGCCAAATGGTCCAACACATTATCTGGTGAGGCCAGATGTTGCACTTGAAAGAGGTGAAGGGGCTGTTCAGATGACCACGGCTCCTACTCGCTAGCAGCATTGATTTTTGGTATTTGGTTTTTCAGTCCTTTAGAGTCTTAAAAACAAATAGACATCAGCCACAAAATGTTGATTTTTGCTGTCAGTTTTCAAGTTTTACTCTTTTGTATGAACACTCCCACCCTCTTATTGTGCAAATGGAGTGCACCAGTTTCTGAGACTTGTGATTGACATTACCTTGTTTTCTTTTGCTTGCTTAGTGCAGTTGAGCATGTGTTGGTGGGGATATTCACCAAATTTACCATCTTTCTTTTTGGCGGTCTCCCACCAATTTTTACACTGCAGGGTTTTGACAACACTAGTAAACCATGATGCTTAGATATTATTGCTAATTATTAAATATCAGATGAGTGGGCATGTGAAAATTTATGATTTATTTTGAAGATTTTATTTTTCCATCCACTGCACTGGCTAAGGAACATGCAAACACATGTAGGTTCACTTCTCAGAAGCTGTCAAAGTCTTTCTCCTACTTTGCACCACTTTTTGGGTCAAAAAACATTGAAGTACACTTTGTTGAAATGCTCTCTCTGACCCTAGGCCTGCACTTTTTTTGTAGTGCCTCAGTCAGCACGTGATCATTTCACCAGCTTCCCTGTTTTGACACTATTTTGTGTATGGGATCGAAACTAGAGCAGTGCGTTCCGCTCCACTTCAACCTGTCCATTACAATGTTGCCTAATGCTATCAGTGTCACACTGCGTCATCGAGATGCCCTTTCAGTTTAGTTCAGCCTATTAAAATCACATAGGCCATTAAACAGGATCATGCCATACAGTAGTTCAGTGTTTCTCCTACAACTCTTTCTCGCAGCGCTGGCTGGGGGCGTTGTCTTGTTGGATCCAAGCCCATTTGTTGTTCTTAGTTGTAGTTCTGATTCTAAACATCAGTGGTACTGGTACTAGTTCTGTTGCGATGTGGATGACTTAGGATATGTCTTTTGCCTTTTTTATTTTTTTATAGCAATAGTTTCTTTCTGTGCATGGGAATTTGTGCATTGGGTTTTTAAAACGTGACAGATTTTAATTTGGAAGTGAGGTTGTGATCAAAGGTGCTGAACTGAATTCCATTTCTCATTATGCTGTGTTTAAGATTAATATATACCTTTCTGCTGACATACTTCCTTTTCGCACCTCAATATTCTTACTGTACCTTGTGTTATTGTTAGGCAACATTACATCATCTTTTATTACCTCCGCCAACAGAGCTGGGCAGGGGTTATGTTCTCCCTCCATTCTGTTTGTCTGCTTGCTGTTTGTTTGTTTGTTTGGTAGCAGGATGTCTCTGAAAGCTCTGAACAGATTTGCATGAAATTTGGTGGAAGGTTAGTCATGGGGCAAGGAAGAACTGATTCACGCTTCACACCGATACGCGAAAGGGGGGTGTGCTGGTGGGTGTGATTAACTCTTGGTGAATATCCAACATGTGGAACTGACATATCGTGTGTAGTATTGGCAGAGGTCTGCGCTCTGCTGAGGGCTTTCTAGGTTATCTTCATGGATTGACTGGTAATGAGTAATGAGGAGTATCTTGGTCATAGGTCAAGGTCACCTAAAGGTCAAATCACTGTCTATCTGACGTTCTGTTGACATCGTGAATAGCGTTTTTTGTGAAATGCTTGTCATAAAGAACCAATCACATATTTTACTGGATCTATATTAAGCTAAGACATCACAACAAGCATGTCTTAGTTTTTGCATGGTAATTTGCAAATTTATGCTACAATTTTGGACCTTTAGTCACTTGTAGTCTGTATCATGAAATGCTCCATTTGGAGGGCTAGGTGACCACTACCCCCAAGAGAAATGGGACACCCTATCCCATGTGGCAGCAGGCAGTCGGAGGGATAGGGCAAAGTGGTAGGGCCCAGAAGGGGAACTGGGATTGGCCCCTATGAGTTAGGTCCCATCTCCCCTACCCCTTTTAGCTCTGTTCTGAGGGACCACTACCCAATCACCAGCACACAACTAGAGGTAGAGCTAAGGGAAAGGAATTGAGATAGCCACACTCAATCTACATTTGGTAAAAAAAATCTTTGATGAATCAGTAACATTAATGATAATCTGAGGACTGAAACATTTGCTGCTGTTCATGTTTGTGTGTTTTTGACACCTATGACTAATTAAAAGATGGATTTTGCATCTGCCTCTGCATACACAATGATTTGTTGAGGCTTTTTTTTTTTTGCCCAAGGTTGATGGTTTGCAAGCTGTTAGACTTTTGATTTTCAGGGTAGAGTGAAATGCATTGTATGACCACTGGTGTGATGCGTCAGTATACCAAGGGAAAGCGGAATAACATGAATAAAATTAATCACGAGCACTGGTGAACTCATGTTTCTAACATACAGAATATGCACAGCCTGGAACAAATAGAGTTGTGCAAGCATTCTAAGTACTGACGTCTCTGTCAACACAAAACCACTTGGGAAATAAAAAAAAGTAGTAACACTAGATATTTATATTCGGAAGTGAGGAGGACACCAGAGACTGAAGCTTTTGAGTAGATGGGTGGTCTTTGCCTGATGTTTCCAAGAGGACACTTTCTAGAGGACATGCTTGTGTGGATTCACAGGACTTGGCGGCTGCCTTCCTGCCCTTTTCTTCTCCTCAAGCAGTCCCTTGACAGTGACAACATAAATAACTCTTCCCTGAAGCGATAGTAAGCAGAGAACCAGTAGTCTAATCTGTGATGTCACTCTTGACATTTTCTTGAGTTGCTTCTTCGAAGGCAAAGGGAGTCAGACTTTGTGTGAGATTTTTTGAAATTGTGCTGATTAATTGTGAGATAATTTAACTGTACTATGTGCTTTAAAAAAATCTTTCTCCATTGTAGCTTACAGCTCTAAAGCAAAAACCTCCTTTTTGTGTGTGAAGGCCCTTCTCAGTAAATCTGCACTTATTTATAGTTGCCACGTTACTCCTCTTACAGCCCTAGTTGTTTGGCTGACCAGCTTCTATGGCAAAGTAGTTCCATCTCTTCTGGGTTTCTTTATGCAAATCTTGGGTGGGTGAATTTCAAGATAAACGGTGTTAGTGGTTTAACTGTAAGCCTTACAACAAAGGCCGTCTATCTGTGAACACTTCTGTAACTTACAGCATTTTTATCAGCCTTCCTCAGCTGAACTGAGCGTATTTCCGTTTAAGCGCTGCACCAGGATTAGGAAAATCATGAGCATTTCATGCTGTGGGTTGTGCTGTTGCATGAGTGGAAACCAGGAACACAAATAGATCATATAGGGGAGATTCTTTCTCCTGCTGTCTCTCGTGATTTAGTGTGGGGGAGCCTTTTTTTTTTTTTTTTTTTTACAAAAGTACAGTGTAGACACAGTACAAAAATTACATTCAGTATAGGCCTGTAGTAGGTAATGTTGCTGAATTCAATTTTCCTGAAGTGCCAGTGGGACTTACTGGTTTGCATAACCAGCACTTTGCCTTGGCAGGGATACTGGATCAGATTCTGCTCTGAGAAACATATGCATCAGCTAGAATGGAAGCTCTGTATCATGCATGATTTCTAGTATTTTACTTGATACCACAGTGGATCACAACAGTGGATCACAAATGAAATCATGTATTCAGCTGCCCACTAAGGCTTATTTCATGTGCACCCATGAGGTGTATTTAGTTAGTTAACTAATATACAGTCTCAGATATTGTCACTCTGTGCATGCAAAACTAACATGGACACAAATGCAATGCTGTTTTGAAGACAAAAAGACGGTTGTAACATGTAGTGCATTATCAGAAGGTCATTTGAATTACATGAGTTTACCAGCAGAGTAAAATCGAAAGGTTTATTAACCAAATATTTGACATTCTGCCATGCCATATTCATCTTTCAACACCTTTAAAGCATGCTGTGGTACAGAAATATCCAAATGACTTTCAGTCAAAGCAGAAGGTGTCTAGTTTGCATGTGATTATTTTAGGTAAAGAATCATGTTTGACTTTATTTTTTGCCTCACGTGTCACCCTTGTTTAGGCACGCTGCAAACAAACTGAATGACAAAGCTAAATATATTGCTACACATGACCCACAGTTGGTCAATTCAGTTTGCTCAGAACAAAACGTAGCTGTGCATCATGGAGCTGCAGTCAATTTTAAAGCCAGTTTTCCAGTTTTAAAGAAAAAAATCCAACTTGCCCCTGAAACATGAAATATTCGATGTTCTTGTATCTCTTATATCAAACCTTATTACTTTTCCTCCCTGGAAAACAGCACATGTTGTGTGGTTGCTTCATTGCATACCAGTGAGAGTACATAAAGATTCAGCAATAGTACCATCATCATCATTTTTGAACAATTCCTCCCTTTATGCAAAACCTGCATCTTTTTTCAGGGACAAAATATTTCTCCTCTTAATCTTTCTCCCCGGCCTCCCTCTCCCCAGGGATTTTGTCCCCTGCTCTGATAAGCTAAGTGCTGAAAGAGGCGAGAGGTGCCAGCATCCTGTTCAAGTGGATGACTTTACATGTTTACTTTGGTCGATCCTTTTTTCCACTTTTGAGAGAGAGCCCTCCTCGCTTTTTGTCCCTCTCTGTGCGCATTCGTTTAAGGGCTTCTTTCTGGACAGTGACATACCAGCTGGGTGGAGCTGGCACTTGGTTTACTCCAAGCCCTCCTAATGGCAGATTTCCAACCTGCCCACTCTGCCCAGCCTTCTGAATCAGCAGCAAAAAACCAGGAACAACAAAAACAGAAAGCTACATGGCAACGGAGCAAAAAAGAGACACGGTCTGAGACACATGCAGTTCAATCCATTTCTTCGGGGCTGCTTCGATATGGTTTTTAAAGAGAGAGAAGAGAAAAACAATGAGACTTTATAAACTGATTAATGCTGCTGATTTGTTGGGTTGCACACTAGTTAGTCATGTCTTTTTTGAATTGATAAACTTAAAGCCTATCGAAGCTAGAGTGACTGCAATGGACCTTCTTCAGTCAATATCAATGACGGGAAATATGACTGCCCTGTTTGCTTGGTTTGTTATGGTTATGCGTGGGTTTGTTTTTATGACGCTGCCGCATTGCAAAAATCATGACTGTACACTCTACCCTCCTGGTGTCCGCCCGTCACATGATCAGTACCAGGCGTGCTCCGATGTGTGCAACCTCTGTTTCAGCTTGAAATGTGGTGAATAATGGATGTAAATCTCTCTCACATTGTCATTCATGCAGTGTTTTGTCTGCTAAGACTTTGGTAAAACAAGGCTGCGGAGGCAGAGTGTAGCGTGAAGTTTCCCTTGAGCATCAGTTTTTTGCTGTTGACACAATCCCCTGTCAAAATAAAAGTTAGGGTAAATGGAGGTTTAGGTCAGGGAAGGTTACATCAGGCAAGGAATATAGTTTGGTAAAGGTTGAGGTAAGGTCATTAAAACAGTTTGATGACATTATGGTTATGGCAGCAGTGAAAACGTTCACCATTTCCATATGTATCTGATCTGGGATCAGCGTCGACGGGCAGCTTCACCCGGGAGCCAGAGACAGAGGGCACATTCAAAGTCATGTGTCTGTCGGACTTGAGGGCTGAGCGATATGCCAAAAAAATCATATTGTCATTACTTTTACAGACCGATTTTAGCAGGAATGTTAATTATTGCATCATAATCTTAATTTTAATGTATTTTTTCTGAATGTGGAGAATAGTTTGTAGGCCAGGGCATCTCTGTAGCACTATAAAACTTCATACACAGCAGTGTTTTGTCACACACTTGACAAATTTGCATCTCTTGGATTGTGGTTATTGCACATGGCCATATTGCAGTTTTGATAATGTTTAGATGAATTGCACAGCTGTAGTCTTATCTTTAATTCCTATTTATTTAACACACCTGGAAAGAGGCTGGAGTATGTTCACTTGGCCATCCATTTTCTTTTTCTTTTTTTCTATGTTCATTTCTGCTTCATTGTCTTAAGTTTATCGCCTCTTGAATATATCCATCTTTTCTGTTTGATTAGCCGAGCTGCCATGATTACTGAACAACACTCTGAGGACTTTTGAAAATCAGGAGACTTCCTGCAGCAGCATGCAGGGAGGACAAATAATCCTGTGGACACGATTGCCACTTCAAATGTGTTTTTCCATAGCCCTCCATGGCTGTCAGAGGGGCTCAGCGGTTAAAGTGGTTAAATACTTAAATACTTGATGTGCATTGTTTCTGGAAATATGACTCATGATATGCAGTCTCAAAAATTGCATGATTAAACTTTTTTCCATGGTCAAGTGTTTAAAAAGTAAACAAATTGCAATAAATCATAATATTGAATTGTAATGCTTGTAGAATTGCAATGCTTGAGTACTTAAATACTTGGTGTGAATCACAACACTTGTCAAATCGCCATTCTTCAGAATCACAATTCATATTGAATCCTCACCCAAACATCATGGTGGTATCAAATAGGGAGATAAGCATATGGTCACATAACAGTTTATTCTGTATTAAATTCCATAATGCTGCAGTTTTTTCTCTTTATCTGCCATTGGTCTCACTTACTGCTTCTGTGACTTTGATTCCATAACTCAGTGCTCTTGCTGCTTCAGTGAAAGAGGGGATTTTTATAGCCTAGCATTTTTCCACCAGCTGTGCAAAATGTATTGCAGTGATAGCATTTGGGTATATGCCACAGAGGTTATTTACACCGTGTATTGCTATGTTGGCTCATTACGACCCTAAAAATAGGTTACAGTTTGCCACCGCAACTGTTTCGGGAGTTGGAGAGCTCGACCTGTTATCACGTGTAGGTCAGTAGGCTATCAGGTCAAATCTAATACTGTACTGCAGCCTAATATGTAGAGGTGGTGGTAGCAGGGGGTTTCCCTGATGATTGAGTTGACACTGCCCATGTGTTTGAACTGTATGATTTCAAATCTTTCCCATACCACACTGTCAGATTAAAGAAAGGAATATATCTACATCCTGCACCTTTTCTATCCTTTTCTCCATGTGTTCTTACCTTTACATCTTCACTGCAGTGCATGAAAAACATTGCATGGTTTACGGTCATGGCTAGTCTTTCCTGGTTCGTGTGTCCAGTCTTGTGCCTGTTATATTAGGTGCAGGAGATGTGTTTTCCTTCTGCTTTTCAGCGTTGAGTTGTGTTTTTGGCAAGAGAAACGCTGTGGTGGACAGCTCTTGAAGCTTTGCTGTGCTGTGTGCCTCAGACTGCAGGGTGGAGCAAGATTGCCTTTCTACTGAGGTTATGGTTGAAGCTCTCCAATGGCTGACCTCTCTCTATCTGAACAGGCTGTCAGCAGTACAAATGTGGGGCCATTTGCTCTGTGTATGCATGAGCCTGTGCATGATTAAACAAGGGATGCACGATAATGTCGGCACATCATTGAAATGAAATATTGGCATCAGCCTGAAATGAAAATTTCTCTTGATATGAACATATAGTTAACAAAATATATGTTAATTACACTACAGGAGAGACTTTATTTTCTTTACAATTAAGGGGAAAAAATATGTGCATACATCGGTATCAGCACCAGAAAATGGAAAATAGGGTTTGAAAATACTTGCATATCAGATTTAGCAAAAAATCCAGTATTGTGCATCCCCATATCAACACATGTGAGATACATAACTTTGAATTTGTAGTGCACATGCATGCATATGTGGTTGCTTGTGGTCTGTGTGCGTTCATTTCATGTTCATGTGCACACAAAGGCTCAAATGTTGTTCGTAGGCCCTAGCGGAGAAAAAATAACATTTTCTTCTGAGAGCCATTACTCCCATTCAGGGCGTCTCAGGCCTTTTTTTATTTTTTTATTTTTTGCTGTAAAATAAGATTATCCTAATTTGACTGAATGTGTGCCGAAAGGGTTTTATTGGTAGGAATGTATACATCATGATTAGAGAGAGAGTGAGGAGTTGAAATGAAATGTTTTCTTTGTAATATGAATCATGGAGAGGTGTATGCATTGCAGTCATAATGTAAGAAATGTGACTTGGTGCAAAGTGTGTGAAACTATCCTGACTGTTGAGAAGTAAGTCCATTGTCCTCATTACACCTCCAGCACATCTATCTTCTTATTTTCTTTCCCCGTCCTTGTTTTTTTTTTTCTTTTGAACCGTATAATTTTTCATCGGTATTTGTTATTTCACCTACATTTCTCTCTCTGTCTCTTTCTGTCTCTCTGTCTGTCACCGCCTGCAGACCCATGAGTGGAACAAGAATGATGAGCGGCTGCTTGCTGCGGTGGAGCATGGCGAGGTGGAGAAGGTGGCATCGCTGCTCGCCAAGAAAGGTGCCAGCGCCGTCAAGCTCGACAGTGACGGCAAATCAGCGTAAGTGCCACGGCGACACAAAAGAACGACGCGGCGGCTGCAACACTGACTCATCCATCGCAGAAAATCTCACTTTTTTAGTACATGCATGCTGCTACAAATCATACAGAGGAATTTTGCTTGGCAATAATGGAAATAAATAATCTTCAGTCGCTTCCTTAGGATAAGTAGGAAATATATGATTGTGGACTTCTCCTGTACTTGCCCACTTTTCAAAATTTATTAAGGAACTTTATTTTCATTCTGAAAGGATGTTATACTCTGGACTGATGCAGTGCTTGGTTTGGCACACACAAGTCAACAAAGAAGCTTTTCAGGGTGATGTCTGCATGGGGCTTGGCTTGACGCTTCAAACACTGCACCAAGTTGAATAAAAAAGAGGAATAGTTTCTCCTGATGAAATAAAACTAGACATTTTTAATTTGAAAGTGCACAAAAATCCACCTGTAACTTATTTTATAAAACAATGAACAGTTTCCTCTTCTCCCCCTTGCGCATTCAGTTTGGTTGCTCAATCTCTGTGTTGCATGCAACGATAGGCTGATATGCTATGATTTGAGAGGCTGCAGCATGTTTTTTTAATTACATTATTAATCTCCCCCTTCCCTTTTGCACCTTGCAAGTGACAAGCTGCATTAAACTGCATGTTACCTTAAAACTGCAAGTATCTGCATCCTAGTTTTTCTTGCATTTTCAATGTGCAGAATGTGTGTGCACCCGGTCAGTGGTTCAGATTCCTCTATTCTGGTTTGTGCATCCACATCCACAACACGCCTTCCAAAATTTTAGTGTTGCATGAGGCGAATGTTTACTGTGAATGCTGTAATTGCAAAGAAAGGAAGATGAATTTGGACAAAATCAGTAATTAGTCAGAGTCTCACTGTTTCATTACCTCAAAGGCACTGTTTACCAACCAGGAAGATGTAAATAAAATGTTAAAGCCAAACAGCTGAGCTTGAAAGAATGAATTTGGATTTAGCTGTAGACACTCTATTATGCATTAAACACTAAATTATGAAGCCATGTTCTCCAAGCAGAAACTAAAACAGAACAGTATGAATGAATAATGAGTGCGGGGATTAGCTGAATAAGAGCCTTCGAACCACTTGAAGGCTTGAACTGAAAGGTGTGGAGTGTTTTGAAATAGAAGCAGAACAGCTTTCTCAACAATAGAGCCTTTTTGCTAAACGGGCTTTTGCTGTATATTCGCATAATCACGGCAGCTTCCAGCGCACGAAACATTGCCAAACACAGAACGTGGTGGTTCTCAGTTTTTACGGTGTGCACTTCCCATAGGCGTGCAGGGAAGAGAGTTGTGAATGATGGCTCCGAGTGATGATCTGTGTTTCCTCTGCCAGGATAGGGCACATTCGCTACCAATACACGGGATATGACGTCACTATCCTTTGTGTCATTTTGCCCGAGTACCTACATGGAAACTTGTGTGTGACAAGAAAAGGGTGGGAGCAGGTGCTGTGTGGGATTGGGGTCATCAAGTGGCCGAATCCCATTACATGTTAATAGATCTGATCCATCATATCTCAGTAAATTCTAACATCTCATCTCCAATCCCCTCCCCACTAGAGGTGTAGCAATTTTGTACCAAAACTGAAAACCTTGCCTCTGCATCCTCCTGTGATGCACAATCTCAGTCAGTTCAATTTTTTTTTTTTTAGCCAAACTGTGAAAAAGCTGAACCGTTACACCCTCCCTGCTCCACACACACTCTCTGGTTAACACACAGGCTTAAGCTCAGGTCACGCCTCCCAGTGTTTTCTAAACCTGCTGCTGCTCTCATCAATAACTGGCTCACGGGAACGCCTCCCATCCTGTTTTTATTAATGACTGAAAAACTCACGAGTTCACACGCAAAATATCTTTCACTCTGAGCTTATGCGCATGATGTGTATTAGGTTGGACATCATTTCATTGAAAGTGGTTTACAGTCATTCAGAAACCGGAATCCACTGATTAGAGCGCCAGGTTCTTTGTGTCCAGAGGCGGCGGAGCTCTTTGCCCCTCTGGTTGAGACTGTTGATAACACAGAGGCTCAGTGTTAATATTTGACCTCTTTCTTGTTTGAAACACAACACCCACTGACCTCAATGTGTTCATCGGCTCATGCTCAGCCAATAACATCCACACACACACACTCACACACGCACAAATGCAGGGACAAATGTGCTGCTCACACAGGGATTGGCACACACACACACACACACACAGGCTTCTTTATTTCACCAGTGCTTCACATCCTTGACCTTCTCTTGATGTGGGATGAGGACACACAAACACACACACACACACACACACACTTCTCACGCACTTTTTTATGTATGCAGCCATGCCCGCATGCCTCTCTGTCAGGTTTTATCACCATAGAGACACCGTAGACTCCTCCTTTGTGGGTCTTGAAAAGATTGGAGCGCTGCGATTCCCAAACCACCACATCCATCACGATTTACAAAGGTTGCGTGTGTTTATGTGTGTGTGTGTGTGTTTGTGTGTGTGCATGTGTGTGTGTGTGTGTCCTACTCACACCAAGAGAAGGCTGTGCATTTCTGTCTCCGCCTTTTTTTTCATTCTGCTTGGTGAGCTGAAAGGCGTTGTATTGATTGCCTACCACACACACACACACACACACACACACACACACACACGCATAAAGGAGACAAAGGGCATTGTTTTACCTCCAGGTTGATGTGCATTTATGAAATTGTTTTGCACACAAGGGCAGCATTTGACCTGAAAGCCTCCTCTGCTATAGGCAAATGAAAATGTCAAAACAATATTATAAGGATACATTTAAGTTGTGAAACGTAAAGGCAGAAAATAGATCTATAATATTTCAATACCCTGCGTATCTGTCCAAGTATGAATATCCTAGACTTTACTCATGGGGAGAAAAGCTTTAATATCTGTGTCTTTGTGATTTTATATTGATGATGAATAACTGTTTTTAATTGTTTTTGTTGTTCTTTCTCTGTGTGCAGTCTTCATGTTGCGGCTTCCCGCGGTCAGACAGACTGTCTGTGTGTCATCCTGGCCCATGGAGCCGACCTGTCAGTCACTGATGCTGCAGGTTTGTAGATCTTGTTATGCCTAAAAAAAATGCCACAACATTGAAGGACTGTAAAAGATCGACCTTTGTTCATAAATTGCACCCGCAGCATTGACCTGTAGTTTTCCTTGGTTAATTTTTTTGGCTCTTGATGTTGCATTTCTAATGTTTTAACACTTTTAGAGACTATTTTTACATTTCATAATGGCTGTTACATCACATATCCCATGTTTTGAAGGAGAGGTGTAGAAATAAGTTTTACATATTAAGATTTATGTGGTTACAGAAAGGTTGCATATGTATATGTGTTGCATATGATGTGTAAAACATATTCTGGCTAGCTTTACTAGCTGCAACACTCATTGCAGGTTTTATTTCTATGTTTTTTGCACATAATAGAGAAGGTTTTGCATACTTTAAAAAGACATCACAGTAAAAAGGTTTTGTGAGGAGAATATTCTTGGCTTTATGTATAATACGTAAACAACATTGACTGTACCAAAATGGTTGTTTTTTATCTTGAATGGAAATTCGACTTTCATGTTATAGAAAATGTACCTTTTGTTTATGGTAAAAAAATTAAGTTAAGTTTAGCAATTTAAGTAATATTTTGGCTTGTGATTGAAGAAATAGATTGATTAAGGTGTGATTGAACTGAATCAGAAATTTACGACGGCATATTAGGGCCATTGTAGGAGAAAAAAAAATATGTAGCTGG